>CAIGRP010011349.1:0-10901 GCA_903798385.1 Fraxinus cuspidata
AAATCCATCTTCCCATTAAAAACATCAAGATCAAAATTAGTGGTGGTCATTTTGGTAAGTAATTGAAACATACACAACAATAACAATTGAATAGAAATTTATGATTTTTCAATATTAACAAAAGCAATAATAGTTATTATTTTGATTAATAGAATCACACAAGATTTCTTAATAGTATGGTCAAATTTATACACAAAATACAAATGGACTCAAACAGCATACAGAAGTACTGTAATTATAGTGTTGTGTATAAAACTAAAATAAATCTTTAAAGTAAACCGTTTAGCTCTACCAGGATTACATGAGAATAGAGTTCTCATGTCAAGTAGAGTTGTAAACATAGATTTTATAGAAGAAAATTAAAGTAATCTATTAAAAATACAGTTTATATCACAAAAAACTTTAAGTCGAAGATAACATCGTATCAGTAACCAAGGAACGAAAAACATATAAAGTAGTCTTGTCAACAACAAGATCTATGGCTGATAAATATGCAAAATATGTAAATCAGCTATGTATTAACTGTTGGAATGAGGGAGCGAAATTATCGAGAATTAAAAAAAAAATCTTTAATTCAATAAACAAGATCATTTAGAAGTTCACGCGTATGTTATAACAAGAATTAGATATTCGAATTTTTACCTAAATTCGATGATCAATTTTAGAATTGGATCTGAATCACGAACTTTCAGCCTTTTGGATCATGAGCTTCCAATATTTTAATTGCAAGAATTTGATGCTTCAAACTTCCAAATCTTCTATGGTATTCTCTAAAGTCAAGACTACACCGATGGGTTGGCACCTTCTTCTAATTCTTGGATTGAACAATAAGAAAATATTATTTTTCTCACTTTTCTCTCTCTCCAAATTAAAACGCTATAGAATTATGTATTATAATTGTTGTAGGATTTTTATGTCCATCTAATATCTATTTATAGAGATAAAAGATGTCTCAATCCAAGTAGAATAATAATTCCAATATCAAATAGGAGTTTTAAGTAAAATCTAAGTAGGAGTTTTAATTAAAGTCCATTACAACTTTTATAGTAATTACAAGCAAGTACAAAACTTTATTGTAATTACAATTAAGTCCAAAACTATTACAATTACCGTAACTAAGTTCAATTACTTTATAGAGCTACCACATGGACCTAATCTAACATATATTTTCCAAGCTCCAATAATTAGATATTTTCTAGTCCACCACAGACCCCCCAATCTAATTATTAGTTTTTGTTTTTTTCCACTAAATGCAAAAAATTGAACTCTTGAAATATATAAGATCACAAAAGTCAATAAATCTATAATACTTTTCTCTGACCTACCATATATGTATTTTATCCCCATTCGAGATTCGATAATTAGGTACAAGCATAAATAATCGTTTTGTCCCTCAAATTATTCTCACTAACTTAAGTACCAGTTTCTTCAATGGTCCTGTGAATAAATCACATATGTTGAAATTTAGCCGTTGCTAAATACTGAGCTCGAATTTTAACCGTTCAACAGAAAATATTTAAGTAGTAACTCTACCCATTTTTAGGGCAACTGTTCCCCACACAAATTCATGTTCTCTACTTCGCTCATTCGTAAGTTCCAACTCATCGAGATATTTGACCAATCAAATTGATCTCACCCATTGGTAAATCAAAGAACCATTCAAATTACGAAAAGTTATACATAACTCTGTCAAGGAATTTAGATGAAATACACATCGGTCAAGTTGAATTTAATTCTTCGCACGGTCATGCTATAGAATTAAACTCAACATGTGGTCCGTTCAATACACTCTTAGTGTACTAGTGTCACCTTTAACTATTTCTATGATAAGGACAAATCACAAACCCGAATAGTGAATTAGACAACACTACAACCTTCCGGTACAAGGTGCCAACCCTTATACATAGGTAGTGAACACATTATTTATGAATAGAATATGAGTTGTGTCACACTGTACTTCCCAAAGCAAGTACCCAACTTATATTATCACTAATGATCATGTACACTTTAATTCTCATGCTCAATAATTAAATAAATACAATAAATGAAATAAAATATATTTATTTAATATAAGAATATTGTAATTTTTACATCAACAAAACTATACTATATGGGCACACAACTCAACAAATCTCCCACTTGCCCTAGAGTATATGTGTCATGTCTTTTAACCCCATGCCTTGCAGATGTCCATCGAAAACCTTAGTCGATAGGCTTTTGGTAAATGGATCGGCGAGGTTATCCCAATGGCAATTTTACTAACAATCACATCTCCTCTACTAACTATCTTTCCCAAGAGATGATACTTTCGTTCGATATGTTTACCTTTCTAATGACTCATTGGTTCTTTAGCATTTGCCACTGCCCTACTATTATCACAGTACAGTGTTAAGGGCTGTGCAAATGCAAGTACCACCTCGAATTTCATTAGGAATTTTTTGAGCTACACCGCTTCTTTAACGGCTTCACAAGCTGCCATATATTCAGCCTCCATGGTGAAATCAGTAATACATGATTGTTTGATACTTTTCCAAATAATGATCCCACCACCAGTGTAAACAATGATCTTGATGTAGACTTGCGAGAGTCTTTATCAGCCAGGAAGTCCGAATCTGTATAACCTACTGAAATAAGATTCGGTGATGAGTAAACTAGCATATAATTCCTTGTCCTCCGAGGGTACTTAAGGAAATGCTTTACAGCCACCCAATGTTCCGGTCCAGGATTAGATTGATATCGACTCACCATACTAACAACATAACGAATGTTAGGTCTAGTGCACAGCACGGCATAGCATAGCATACATGAGACTACCAACTGTTGATGCATAAGGTATCCTACTCATGCGCTCTATCTCTTCAGGAGTCTTAGGGGACTGATCCTTAGAAAGTTGGATTCCATGTCTAAAAGGCAGATTACCCTTCTTGGAATCTTTCATGGCAAATCTGACAAGTATTTTGTCAATATATATAAAGCTATCTTCCCGTTCTTTCGATCTCTTAAGATCTTAATGCCTAGAACATAGCTAGCTTCACCTAAGTCCTTCATATGAAATCGTTGGGCTAACCACGCTTTCGTAGATGATAACGCTCCCACATCATTTCCAATGAGTAGAATATCATCCATAAAAAGTACCAGGGAAATTACAATTTTGTCCTTATCTTATTATAAACACAGGGTTCGTCAAAGTTCTGATCAAAATCATATGTCTTAATCACTTCGTTGAATCTTTTGTTCCAAGATCTTGATGTCTACTTCAACCCATAGATGGATCGTTGAAGCTTGCAAACTTTACTTTCATGACCACGTACTATGAATCTATGTGGTTGTATCATATAGATACATTTCTCAAGATTTCCATTCAAAAATGTCGTCTTGACATCCATTTGCCATATCTCATAATCAAAATGAGCTGCAATGGATAAGAGAATTCGAATAGACTTAAGCATAGCTGCAAGCGAGAAGGTCTCCTCATAATCAATGCCTTCTCGTTGGGTAAAACCCTTAGCCACTAGCCTTGCTTTGAAAGTTTCCACTTCCCATCTACTCCCCTCTTTCTTTTATAGACCCACTTGCACCCGATGGATTTTATCCTTTCTAGCGCATCTACAAGTTCCCAGACCTGATTGGAATACATAGATTTTATTTCAGTGTTCATAGCTTGTTGCCATAAATCTTCATCCACATCATTCATAACCTCCTTATATGAAGTTGGATCATTAATTTGTTTTGTGGAGATCGTCTGGTTTGACTCTCCGACTAACAAGTAACGAGAAGGTGGTTTGATGACCCTCTGATTTTTTCTAAAGGGCGATGGATCCCGGATTGTAGCATCATTTGGAATTGTAATGTTTGTATCAATGTTGGTACCACCATTAGGTGATGCCATGACCTCCCCAATACTGTCAACGTTTATTTGATCTATGGGATTAGATGATGACTCATATCTTCCACTAAAATCGCATTGTTTGGGGTATTTCTAATACTAAAGGTTGTTTGTCACAAGGTTGCGTTTCAGGAATATATGTGATTTGTCTGACACCAAATCACAATGTTTGGGTATTTTTGATACCAAAGGTTGTCTGTCACGAGTTTGCGTTTCAAGAATCGATGAGATGGAATTGCTCCCACTCATTTCTTCCAACATGACCTTACTATTGGACCGACGTTCATTAATATACTTACCTCTAAGAAAGTTGCATTTTTGCTGACAAAGCCCTTCTTATCTAGATGACTAAAAATAATATCCATGGTGCCTTTAGGGTATCCCACAAACAGGCATATCTTTGATCTAGACTCTAACTTTTCGGCCTTCTTTTTCAACACATGAGCCGGACATTCCCTAATGTGATGTAAGCTGGACTTGCACCCATTCTACAATTCAATGGGGGGTCTTGGGAACAGACTTAGAAGAAACTAAGTTAAGAACATATGCCGTTGTTTCCAGTGCATTTCCCCAAAATGAGATAGGTAGAGTTGCGAAACTCATCATTGACCTAACCATGTCCTATTTCTTCTTTCTGAAATACCATTCTGTTGGGGAGTACCTGATGCACTCAGTTGAGAAACAATATCATTTTCTGCTAAGCAATCTATGAATTCTCCCGAGAAATATTCGCTACCTCGATCTGATCAAAGTGTCTTAATACTTTTACCCAAATGTTTCTCGACCTCACTCCGATACTCTTTCAATTTTTCAAAAGCATCTGATTTTCTAGCCATTAGGTAGATGTATCTGAATCTAGAGTAATCATCAGTAAAAGTGATAAAATACTCATAGCTCTCTCTCGCAGGTGTATTCATGGGTTTACACACATGAGAATAAATTAGTTCTAATCCTTGGCTCTATGTCCTTTTACTAGAAATGAACTCTTGGTCATTTTACCTTCCAAACAAGAATCACAAACTGGCAATAGTTCGATCTTAAGTGTGTTAAGTGGACCATCACTAGCCAATCTTTGTATCCTATTAAGGTTAATAAAATATGTCCAAGTCTAAGATGCCACAGCTATGTATCACTAGTATGGTAAGACATTTGTTTATGGTTTGCAGAAACAACATTTATTTCATTTGTGGCACAATTAAAAGTAAAGATCATTATTCAAATAGAAGCTTTACTCTTTAAAATATAAAGCGCATTATGCATAGAATTTATAGAATAACCTTGTCCTATTAAACAAACAACAAAAATTAAATTCCTCTCCATTCGCGGGACATAATAACAGTCTCTAAGAATTAAATGCACCACTACTGAAATAAAAGTAAACTACTCCTACTGCTCTTGTTGAAACTATAGCTCATGTGCTGATGATAATTTTAAACTGGTCCTCACTGAGTCTTCTGCTCTCCTGAAGCACCTGCATAGACATGCATATATGATTAGTTGCTCCAGAGTCTACAACCCAAGAATTTGTAGAATCAACCACCAAACATGACTCAGCAATAAAAAACTCACCAGTACCTTGCTTTTTAGCTAGTGCATTAGGGCAGTCTTTCTTCCAGTGTCCTTTGCAACCACAATGGAAACAGTTGCCTTTCTGCGTTCCATTTAATTCAAGCATTTTGTTGTTGCCTGGCTTCTTGTTAGATCGCTTTCTCTTATTTCCAACTCCGCTTTCGACTTGGAATTAGAGGATCTAGCAATTGCCGCATAAGCATGGCCATTCTTACCTTTAAGACCACTTTCCACATTTTGCAACTTATTTATCAACTCAGTTAATGGCATATCCATCTCGTGCAAGTAATAGTCTACAGTAAATTGTGAAAATATATCAGATAAAGAATTCAATACCATACCAACTTGAGTTTCCTGATCAATAGTTGCACCCAGATTCTCCGACACGTTGAAGTGTGCAATCATAGTCAACATATGATCCTTCACAGGCGTTCCAGGATTCATGCACATGTTTTGCAAAGTACGAATGACCTCAAAATGAGCCCTCCCACTTTGATGTCAGAACACGCCCTTCAGGCTTTCTAGTATGTCATAAGAGGTCTCCCAACGTTCAAGCTTTTGTTGTAACATATTTGAAATTGATGTCAAAATGTAACAACGAGCCATCTTGTCAGCCGCGATCCACTTATCATACATAGCCCTTTTGGTTTTGCCTGTTATCGCAGTAAGTTCTTCGGGACATTCCTCCTTGAGCACAAAATCAAGTTTTTTGGCAATACGCACAAATATCAAATTACGTTTCCAACACACATAATTATCCCTGACAAGTTGGTTTTATTTTAGAATAATGGAAAATGAGCTGAGAGACATTTTGCTGAAAAAATAAATTTGAAATTTTGACTTATTCTATCCGATCTGATTTGCAAATATGAACCCGAATCAAAAGTCAACCCAAACCATGCAACACAAAAAAAATTTATACAAATCAAAAATTCTGTTTGTGGAAGATAAACTGTCTGCCGCGGACAGCAGACATAGCTTTCTGTCTGCTGATGTAGACAGAACTGTCTGCGATGCAGCAGATGGAACTACTGCGTAGACAGATCCGTTCCGAATTTTTTTTGCTGTTATTTCTTAATCTTCTTCGTCATGTTCTAAGTCTTAAATCTTCAATCAATTTACATGATCCAATTGAATCCAATTGAAAAGAAAATTAAATTAAGATAATGGAGTCGTAATCCACCTATCTTGTTACAAACTCGAAATAAGAAATTACATCATGAGCTGGCCACAAATAATTGGATCACATTTTAAAATAATTCAATCTTTCAACCATTATATAATAAAATATTCCTAGACATCGCTTGACTAGAACACACAATCAAGATTTAGAAATAACACACACGTGAACGTTGTAGATTGCTCTTATATCGGTTGTTGGAATGTGGAAGCGGAATTATCCAAAAATTAAAAAAAAAATTTAATTCAATAAACGAGATCGTCTAGATATTCACGTGTATGTTATAGTAAGAATTAGGGATTCGAATTTTTACCTAAATTCGATGATCAATTCTAGAACTTGATTTGAATCACGAATTTTCAGCCTTTTGGATCACGAGCTTCCAATCTTTTAACTGCAAGAATTTGATGTTTCAAACCTCCAAGTTTTTTATGGTATTCTCCAATGTCAGGACTACACCAATGGGTGGGCACCTTCTTTTAATTAAATCAAGAAATTAATTCTTGGATTGGACAATAAGAAAATATTATTTTTCTCACTTTTCTCTCTCTCTCTCTCCCAAATTTGAACACTATAGAATTATGTATTATAATTGTTGTATGATTTTTATGTCCATCTAATATCTATTTATAGAGATAAAAGATGTCTCTATCCAAGTAGAATAATAATTTCAATATCAAATATGAGTTTTAATTAAAATCCAAGTAGGAGTTTTAATTAAAGTCCAAATCCAATTAGTTTACATTCAATTATATATATAGTCCAAGAACTTCATTTACAATTATAATTAAGTTTACAACTTTTATAGTAATTATAAGCAAGTACAAAACTATTGTAATTACAATTAAGTCCGAAACTATTATAATTATTAGTCTTCGTTTTTTTCGCTAAAGGCAAAATACTGAACTCTCAGAATATATATGATCACAAAAGTCAATAAATCTGTAATATTTTCATCTGACCTGTCGTATATGTATTTTATCCCCATTCGAGATTTGATAATTAGGTACGAGCATAAATGATTGTTTTGCCCCTCTAATTATTCTCACTAACTTAAGTATCATTTTCTTCAACGGTCCTGTGAACAAATCACTGATGTCAAAATTTAGCCGTTACTAAATATTGAGCTCAGATTTTAACCATTCAACGGAAAATATTTAAGTAGCCACTCTACCCATTTTTAGGGCGACGATTCTTGATACGAATTCATGTTCTCTACTTCACTCATTCTCAAGTTCCCAACTCAAAGATATTTGACCAATCAAATTGATATCACCCATTGATAAATCAAAGAGCCATTAAAATCACGAAAAGATATACATAACTCTGTCAAGGAATTTAGATGAAATACACAGCGGTCAAGTTGAATTTAATTCTTCGCATGGTCATGCTATTGAATTAAACTCAACACGCGGTCCGTTCAGTGCACTCCAAGTGTACTAGTGTCACCTTTAACTATTTCTGTGATAAGGACAAATTACAAACCCGAATAGTGAATTGGACAACACTACAACCTTCCAATACAAGGTACCAACCCTTATACATAGGTAGTAAATAAATTATTTATAATCAAAATATAAGTTGTGTCACATTGTACTTCTCAACGCAAGTGCCTAACTTATATTATCACTAACGATCATGTGCACTTTAATTCGCATGCTCAATAATTAAATAAATACAATAAATGAAATAAAAACAATTTTATTTAATATAAGAATATTGTTGTTTTTAAATCAGCAAAACTATACTATATGGGCACACAACCCTACCATAACTACTTAGGGTTGCACGGTCTAGAGTTGTCACAAAGTAGTCATGAACACAGTGTATGCTTCAACATAAATCGGTTTAAGGTTAGAAAACTCAAACTACAGTGGCGATTTGAGACTTGACCACCAGAATCAACACAAAGTTGGCCAAAGTTAAAGATCTTGTCGGATAATGCCGTTTTGTAAATAACCATTATCAACCTAGAACCAAAGATCTGCCAGGGTTCTTATAGATCTAGTGTTATAACCATTAGATCTACAAGAAAAATCTTGCGTATTCGAAGGAATAGGGTTCAATTCCCAAGAACAACCAACAAATGTCCTTTGATACCACTATACAAAATACTTCAAACCATTAATAGCAGAAACACGACAAATATTGCAGAAACTTTCAACAAATTATGCTTTTTCCACTTGATCTAACTCCAAAAGTACTAAGGAAATCAAGATCGAAGGGCTCAGATGCAAATTGTACACTTCTATTTGGCTTACCAAATTGTAACCTGAATACTAAAGCAAACCTTCATTAATTAATGGAAGCCAGGAGAAGAACACGAAGAGAGAACACACAGAAAATGATGGGAGGTAATAGAAAACGACAGAAATCAGATATGACCTAATGGGACGAATGGGATTATTATTTATACCCTCATCTCTAGCCATTGATCTAAATCATGATCCAACTATCTAGGACTTATCAAAAGACTTAAGGATACGTTTGATTGCGAGAATGAAATTTGAATGGAAAGAAAATAAATTCTAGGCATTTCAATTGCCTAGAAATTATTTGTATGGAAATTATTAATTAAATATATTTGATTGATTTAATTTTCAACATAGAAAATATTATACTTGCCCATTTTTTTATTGATGGATAGATGAGAGAGGGTATAGATGAAAGAGAGAAAGAGAGAGTGAACTATTTGGAAAATAAAAACCAATTCTATCTAAAGAAAATATTTTTCGTAGAAAAAATTATCAATCAAATAGCACAAAAGTAGAAATTAGGTGGAAAAAACACATTTTTAATAGAAAATGTTGGCAATTAAATGCACCCTAAATGTAAAAGTGTTGAAAGTTACTTCTAAAGGTGCATTTCTCCAAGTACCTTTTTAAGCAATGGATATGGGTTTTAGACCAACCAAGTTATTGGGCAATTTCTAAGTAAAAAATAGGGCCAATCGTCCCATTATCATCATAGCCCAAGAGACCAGTTGGCATCACAGTCTAACAAAGGAAAACCAGAATTTGGAGGTGACATTTGTAGGGATGGCAAAAACCTTGTTGAACCCGATACCTGCGAAACCCAGCTCTGAACCGGGTTGGGATTACCCCCTTAATTGAGTATTGAGGTCGGGTACGGGTAACAAGTACCTCGACCTGCTCCGTTCTGTTTAATTTTAAATTATTTTTTTTTAGAATTCAAAATTTCAAATGGAAAGCTCTACGAAATTTCATTAATTTTAAAAGAAAACAACTAAATTATCTAAGAAATATAACAAACAATAATAGCATTAGTTTACCAAATATATTTGAACAATTTAAATTTTAAAAATAAATAAAAAATTAAAAAAATATTTCATTGTCTCACTTTAATGAATAGATGTAATAAAATGAATTATAAAAAACTTAAAAAAATTACACGGGTAGTAAAGGGGGCAAGGGACCTGCTCTGTCCTGCCTTAAATGGTAGCGGGGCGGGTACGGGGCGGGAAATTATCCGACGAGGCGGAGAAGGTTGCCCTGACCAACTCCGTTGCCATCACTAGACATGTGCACTAGCTGAAAATGAATTAGTTGTATCGATTTTCAATTCAAATATTTGTTGTGCCAGACCTGATGCATAAAATATGGAGCAAAAGTTGCAAAGCTGGAAATTGAATTGAGAAAATACTTTGACTATAATTCGCTCATTTGACTTTCAATTCCATCCAATTGATCATATTTGATCTTCGATCACTATTTTGTGGTTCGAATCAACTATTGGATATTTACACTTTGATCATCGAACTTTAGATTTCCTCTAATTTTCTTCAATTCTTTGTCCAATTACTTAGAAACGAGTCCAACATTGAAACAAAAGAAAATCAACCTAAGTAGAAATCAACACTTTGACAATATAAAATATTAGTAATATAACCCGAATAAGTGCACAAAATGCACTTATCAACTCCTTTAGTTTGCTCGTCAAATTTTAAATGAATTCGCTATATTGGCTCCCACACCAAACTGTTCAACAGTTACACAATAAATAAAACTGTTGAAACTCAGAAATGAGCCAACAGATGTCGGGCCCACTCACGCCAAGTCAAACACGATTCCGGCGTGTTCTTACCGGAATAATGACGGTAATAAGGAGAAAATGGACGGGGGAGGTACTTTGCGGCGAGAGACAAAGAAAAATGTTCAGGCTCCGGTGGGTGGAACAAAAGCAACCGCACTAACAACGATTGCAGGAGAGATATCAAACTTGTTCACGTAATGGAAAATGGGAATA
>CAIGRP010011350.1:0-22709 GCA_903798385.1 Fraxinus cuspidata
CTCACATTTTTCCGACTTTATTGATTATCCAAAAATTGATTTTGTGATTAAGCCCGATGTAGGAGTGGAAATTTACATAGTTGAAATAGAATCGAATGAAATAGAAAAGTCCTATAACATCGAAAAGGGCAAGGTAGAAGTTTGGAGACTAAATGAAAAGTGGATCAAAGCCAAACGAAGGAAAATGGCAAGGCATCCAAAGCCTTCTTTAGGTGCCTGTGATTCAATTGCCAAAGTCAACCTAAAGACTATAAAAGAAAGAGCTTCTTGGGAGGCAACCCAAGCTTTTTTTTTCCTTTTCATTCATTCTATTTTTTGAGTTTTAGGATAGTTTAATTTATTCTAAGTTTATTTGTAACTTATCATCCATACCCTGTTTTCCCTTAGGTTTTCGATATATTAGTTGGTTTATTAGATGTTAGAGTTAAATGACACTTGTTCCTATTATTTGATCTTAATGCTTTAATTGATTTTTCAGGAACTTGACGTCACAGAACATTTAAATCAATATTGACCACAGAGCAAACGGGACCAATAGGAAAGCTAGTCATTGAATTACAAGTCATATCAGATGAGTCTTTTCTTTATATTCTTTCCCACCCATTTATTTGCGGATTTAGGATTACAGACATTGAGAACAATGTCTTGTTTAAGTTTGGGGATGGAAAATATGAGTTTTCAATTTTTTATTATTATTATGTGTTTTTATTGCTTTAGTGAAAAAAATTTAAAAAAAAATTCTTTTTGTGTGCTTAAGTGAGTTAATTGGCATGGCTGACAATGACGAATATATTGAATCATTAATTTATCTATGAATGGTGAATAAGTTGCATGCTTAGATTAATTTTTGCTTTTCCATGTGAAATTTTGATATATATTGAGCATAAGAATTAATTCTAGCTTTGTGTATGAATGACTGTGGACCATAGATGTCAAACCTAAAACCATTAAATTTTACATTATTGGACTATATTTATAATAGTTTGGGAGGATTTCACTAATGTAGGAAGATGTTGAGATAAATAGGGATTCTATGTGTGAAATTAAAATTTTGTGTGGATTGTCTAAGGTCAATATGATGCAATTGGCTAAAAATATCAAGTTAGAGGTAATTTTACTTGAATTGGTGTTAAATGATGGACATTGTACTAATCAAGGTATAAAAAAATATTTTATTAAAAAAATTCTCTTCTTAGCATATATGACTCGAACAATTAAGCATGTAAGGGTCTTTAAAACCTGGCTCCCTATGGTCATCTGACTTGGGAGTCATCGGCTGAAAGCTTGTTACATGGGTTATTTAGAAAGTTTAAGGGAGAGAATGCTTCAAATAAAGAAAAAAATTATACTAAAAAAAATTCAGAAAAAACAGGTGCATGAAATAGAAGATGCAAGAAATGCCTTGGTTAAGTCCCAAACACTTGTTTATAAGAATTCATATTACGACCGCAATAATTAGTATAGGTATCTCTACACGTTATACTACTTTCCAAATTTTTTTTGGGATTTAATCAAGGCATTTCGTCCATCTTCTATTTCATGCACCTGCTTTCTGAATTTTTTTTTTAGGATAATTGTTTTTCTTTATTTGAAGCATTCTCTCCCTTAAACTTTCTAAATGACCCATGTAACAAACTTTCGACCGATAACTCCCAAGTCAAATTATCGTAGTGTTGATCTATGATTTAATATAGCTCCATTTGTTTTGATTATAATAAACAAGATACTTATGTATCAAATTTCCGTAAACAAGTGTTGAGACTTAACCAAGGCATTTAGTACGTTTTCTATTTCATGCACCTGCTTTTTCTGATTTTTTTCATATGAGTAATTTTTTTCTTTATTTGAAGCATTCTCTCCCTTAAACTTTCTAAATAACCCATGTAACAAGCTTTCAACTGATGACTCCCAAGTTAAATGACCATAGGATACCAGGTTTTAAAAGCCCTTCCAGGCTTAATTGCTCGAGCCATAAAGGCTACGAAGAGAAAATTTTTAATAAAATATTTTTAATGTTGGGACTAGTGCAATGTCCCTCATTTAACACCAATTTACTTCTAACTTGAGATTTTCACCCAAGTAAATCCTATTGACCTTAGACAATCCACACGAAATTTTAATTTCACACATGGAATCCCTATTTATCTCAACATCTTTCTGCAATAGTGAAATCCCCCCAAACTATTCTAAAATTGGTCCAAGAATGTAACATTTAGTTTTTTTGGGTTTAGCATCGATGATCCACTATTTTAACATATTTAATTATGAAATCAACTCATTCCTACTCATGCTTAACTTATTTCATGTGCTCAATACATATCAAAACTTCAAATGGAAAAACCAAAAATTAATCTAAGCATGCAACTTATTCACCATTCATAGATAAATTCATGATTCAATATATTCGCCATTGTCAGCTGGCCAACTAACTCACACAAGCACACACAAAATTTTTTTTTTTATTAAAGTAGTAAAAGCACACAAAAACACATAATAATAAAATTTGAATATTCATGTTTTCCACCTCCAAACTTAAATTAGACATTGTCCTCAATGTCCTTAATACTAAATCCACATATAAAGGGGTGGGGAAGAATGTGAAGAAAAAACTCCCCTGATGTGGCTTGTAATTCAACGACTAGCTTTCATATTGCTTCCATTGGCCCCTTGGTCAATATTGGTTTAAATGTTTCGTGACGTTATGTTCCTAAAAAATCAAATAAAGCATTAAGATCAAACAAATTTTGAGTTGCCTTAGTCGAATATCTATTTCTAGTAAAGTTGTAGCCATTTGAGTTACTTTTCTAACGAGTTTTGAATTTCCATAATCAGATATCTAAAGAAAAAGTTATGATAAAAATATTGAAAAAGATGCAGAGTTTAGAACAGCGATTCAGTGCCAAGGCGTGACAACCTAGCTCCCGGCGCTATGTTTACCCGGAAGAAACAATTTTTTTCAGAGATGCAGCGCCTAGGCACTACACTTAGGAGCTGAGCCACCTATTTTAGGGTTATGCTGTTTTGGGCCGCGAAAAGTCCGGAAAGACTCCAATTTTTAAAAAACCGTGTAGGGGAGTATAAATAGAAGAAAAGATGTACTTTTTGGTGGTTCCACACATTGAGAAAATAAAGATACAACTAGAGATTAAGAACACAATTCAAGGGAGGAAAACATCTCGGATTCAAGCTTTAAAACATTGATTTGAAGAAGAAGAAGAAGAAGAAGAAGAAGATCTTATCTATATTCAAAATCCGGTGATGTAATGAATATCAACTTTTAGTTTTTCTCTTTCGTTTAGTATGAATAGATAAACTTTATATTAGAGCGAACGATGTAATTGACTTGAAAACCTTTATGTATTTTATTCAAGATTCTTGGTATTTTATTGTTCGTGTGTTGATTTTATTTTGAGTTTAATGCATTAAATTTTTTGATCACCAATTTGATGACTTTGTGAATCTTTTACGAATCGAGAGGTGAGTTTGAGATTTAGATCATATAATAAAATCCGGTAATTTAGTATAACGTGTAGAGATACATATACTAAATATTACCATCATACATGAATTCTTAGAACTGATATTTCATTTAACTAAGGTATATTTGCATAGAGATATAGGATTGAAATAGTCAAATAGGCTCAATGAGAACTCGAGAGGGTTAAATTTAATACCATAGAAGAATTCGATCGAACACTACATTAGGCTCTTGAATCTTGAATTAGGACTTAAAGGTGATCAATAGGTGAATTGTTCTTCCCTAATTTCTATCCATTATTTGAAATCTCAACCAATCTTTTGTGCATTTTAATTAAGTTAAACTATTTAAATCAAAAATTCACATCAACGCATAAACTTTTGTTTACTTTCATCAAATGGAAGTTAGAAAATTTTAATTAAAATCTAAGTATAGTCCTCGTGGGAATGATAATCCGGACTCAAAGGTCCACTATATTGCTTGTTACGATATCGTACACTTGCGATAGAAAAATACAACAAATAACAAGTAATATAGTAGACCTTTAAGTCCAGATTATCATTCTCACGATGACTATATTTCAGACTTAATCTACTTTTCCTAACTCCTATTCGATAAAAAAGACAAATAAAGAATGGTAATAGTTGTGACTTTTTTATTTTTTATTTTATTTTTTGTGAAATAACTACCTTAAATTAATGAAAAGTATAAGAAGATTGCAAACAAAGATTGATAAAAGATTCGAGTACATATTGAATATTAGGGCAAAATAAGTTTATCTAATTATCACCTTAGTTCTTAATTCAAGATTATAACCTAATGTAATGGTCAGTCGAATTCTTCAATTGTATTTAATTTACCCCTCTCGAGTTCTCATTGGGCCTATTTAACTAATTCAATTCCATATCTCTATGCAAATTACCCTTAGTTAAACGAAATATAGTTCTACGAATTCCTATTACGACCGCAATAATTAGTATAGGTATCTCTACATGTTATACTACTTTATCGAATTTCATTATACAGTCTAAGCCTCAAACTCACCTCTTGATTCGTAAGAAACTCAAGTAATCATCAAATTATTGGCCAAATAATTCAAATTATTAAGCTCATAAAAAAATCAACACATAAAAGAATAAACCACAGAAATCTTTAAATAAAAGAATCAAGAATCACAAAAGACTACATTGTTTGCCCTAATTTGAAGTTTAGTTACGCATAATTTAAAAGGAAGAACAAATAAATGACTTTGAGTACATCACCGGATTAATTGGATAAAGATATACAAAAGAATCAACTCTTGCACCAAGGTCTTCTTCCGTTTCCAATCTTTGCTTTAAACTTGAATCCGATGATGAATTTCTTCTTTTGATATAGATATTTGATCTCTCGTTATATATCTCTCTTTTCAACGTTTGGACCCATAAAACGTGCATATTTTGGTCTATTTATACTTCACTACTCTTGCTTGACAAGTTTGAAGTCTTTTCTTGGCCTTCTTGCAGCCCAAATCAGAAAAAACCCTACGTTAGCAGTGCAGCACCTAGGCACCAGGTGCTGCCTTGCGGAAATAAATTTGCCTCTGGTATAATGCAGCGCCTGGGTGCTATGTTGCTGTTCCAAACTCTGCGCCTCCTTTAGTATTTGTGTCACAACGTTTTCTCTTGATATTCGATTAAGGCCATTCAAAATGTATTGGAAAGATAACTTAAAGGGAGACAACTTTTCTAGAAATAGCTCCTTTTCCATTCGAACTTTTACTAGGCCAAAAATGGGTCTCAATCTCCAACTAAAAATCTAGAAAACCTTGTGCGGTTGAAAATTGATTTGTGAAAATATTTTGGCCATATTTTCACTCCTTTCTTACCTTTAATTGTATCCATTTGACCCCTAGCATTCTTGAATCTTCATCATGAGCTTCGACACAACTTTAGAGTATTTTCATTTTAGCCCCCCAAAAAAAAAACACATTGAGTTTCACCTAATAACACATTATATAATAAATTAGGCTATAAATCCATTAAAATAATCATGAAATGTCAATATTTTAGAGCCCGAATAAATGTATAAAATACACTTATCAAATATTCACAAACTTAAAAATTTGTTTGTCCTGAAGCAAAACCATTACTTAACTTAACAAACACACAAACATGCAAAAGGTTTTGATTAGATAACCTGCCATTTTGTATCATGATTGAAATCATTGTATTAAATGGATAAACAGCTTCAAGGTTGCATTACCAAAATTAATTTCTATTTTTCCAATACAAAATTGATGTGTGTGTGTGTGTGTGTGTGAAGAAATAAGTATAGTATTATGAATTCATAAGTCGTTTCAATTCCTAACCCTCAATGGTGAAATATTTTCTTTCATCACTCGTAAGATTCACACACACCCAAAACTTGTTCTTTTCAATATTTTCCAATGTGTGAAATAAGGTTGGATTTTTTTACTATCCTCACATCTCTAGTTTGACAAGATTTCACCAATTGCAGTTCAACATTTAAATAAATAAAAATTATCCATTAAGTTTGATTGCTTCAATCTCTAGAACTTAACTAAGCTAACAATCTCTTATCAAAAGTCAAATTTTCTTTTAAAAGTATTTGAGACTTTACCAACGCATTTGGTGCGTTTTTTGTTTCATGTACCTGCTTTTTCTGAATTTTTTTAAGAATAATTTTTTTCTTTATTTGAAACATTCTCTTCCTTAAACTTTCTAAATGACCGATGTAACAAGTTTTCGGCCAATGACTCCCAAGTCAGATGACCCTTGCAGGTTTAATTGCTCGAGTCATAAAGGCTATGAAGATAAATTTTCTAATAAATTTTTTTTATGCCTTGATTAGTGCATGTCCCTCATTTAACACCAATTCTAGTAAAATGACCTCTAACTTTAGATTTTGACCAAATTGCATCCTATTGACCTTAGACAATCCACACAAGATTTTTAATTTCATACATGGAATCCCTATTTATCTCAACATCTTCCTACAACAGTTAAATCCCCCAAACTATTTTAAATTTGGTACAATAATGTAAAATTTAGTATTTTTAGGTTTAGCATCTATGGTTCACTATTTCAACCTATTCAATTATGAAATCAACTATTTCCTGCACAATGCTTAACTTAATTCATGTACTCAATAATATATATCAAACTTTTACTTGAAAAAGCAAAAAATAATCTAAGCATGCAACTTATTAACCATTCACACATCAATTCATGATTTAATATATTCATCATTGTCAGTCAGGCCAACTAACTCACACAAGAGATTTTTTTTTTTACTAAAGCAATAAAAATACCCAAAAAAACAAATAAAAAAAATGAAAACTCATATTTTCCACCCCCAAATTTAAACTAGACATTGTCCTCAATGTCTTTAATCATAAATCTACATATAGAGGGGTGGAGAAGAAAGTGAAGAAAAGATTCCTTTGATATGACTTGTAATTCAATAGCTAGCTTTCTTATTGCTCCCGTTGGCTCTGTGATTAATTTTGGTTTAAATGTTCTATGACATCATGTTCCTAAAAAATCAAATAAAGCATGAAGATCAAATAATTGGAAGATGTGTTACTTAGCTCTAACATCTAATAAACAACCTAACATATCGAAGATAGAAGGGAAAACGAGGTAAGGATGATGAGTCATAAATAAACTTAAAATAAACTAAACTATCCTAAAACTCAAAATAGAATAAATAAAAAGGAAAAGAAAAGAAAAAAGCTTGGGTTGCCTCCCAAGAAGCGCTTTTTTTATAGTTTTAGATCGATTTTGACAATTGAATCACGAGCACCTAAATAAGGCTTCGGATGCCTTGCCCATTTTCCTTCCTTTGGCTTTGATCTACTTTTCATTTAATCTCCAAATTTCTACCTTTCCCATTTCAATGTAATATGACTTTTCTATTTCATCTGATTCAATTTCAACTATGTAGACTTCCACTCCTATATCGAGCTTAATCAGAAAATCAATTTTTGAACAATCAATAAAGTCAGAAAAATGTGAGTTGATTCTTTATCAAATATAAAATTTTACCTACAAAGATGCAATATAACATAAATTAGGAAGAATTTAATCGAAAGGATAATAAAATATCATCATTTAGGGTCTCGAATAAGTGTAGAAACTACAATTATTAGGGTGCTACAGTCACTCTGCAATATATTTAATAAAAAAATTAGTTGATCATGTTAAAATATATCCCGTGCCTAATATTTTCTTATTTTCAAGAACCAAGGTGATTTTTATTTCTTTTAAATGGTTTTGTAATTGACACAATGCCCCTTACCATTTGCATATGTTATAGAATACCCCTAAACCTTTTATCTTGGCACAAAACCCTCTAAATCACCCAAATGTTGCGGTAGACCCCATGTCATCCATATCTATTAATTTCTCTGTTAAAAGGGATTTTGAAGACCACAATAAATAAAAATGTCAATGGCATTTTTATCTCATCATGTGCAGATGTTTACTTAAAATCGTGTTTGTTTAAAAGACAAAGTGAGAGAAGAACCAACGAGAGAAATCTATGTAGAAACCCAATAATCCACCAAAAAATCTAAAATCATCACACAATTTTCACGTATTTGTACATAGGTGAAGTCTCTGCACGCCATTGTACTGAAAATTTCACACAGGTAAGTTGAATATTCATGTTTTCAAATTAGTGTTTAGACAATAAAGTTGATGTTTGATTTAAGTTTGTAAAATAACTTTCTTGTTGATAATGTTGAATTAAGTTCCTCCATAATGTTGCTATTGGTTAAGGTGTGCTGTGTTGGTATTGATTTCTCTACTATGGTGAAGCAATGATCACTAATTGGGATGGAAAAATGGTGTTTTGATGATTTCTTTTGTTGACGGTGTTTCGTTCCTATTTAGGGTTGATTTGCGCAAAGATGTTTTGGTTCCATAGTTGTATTCCACAAAGTTTACCATTCTAGGGTTGTACATTGCAAAGTTTACCATTCCAAGTTGTAATCTGTAAAGTTTATCAAATCAATGGTTATATTCCGCAATGCTTACCAATTTCAGGGTTGATTTGTACACAAACATTTGAATATGTCTTCTTTTTTTTCAATACAGATACATATCTCAATTTCAAACCTCCAAAAAAAACAAATTATTAGAGAATTCTCGTCAAATTATTATAGATCTCATGAAGCGTATGTCTTAAAAACCTTATAAAGCCACACATTAGCTACAATGAAGCAATTTCTATACCAAAAAAAAAAAAAACACATGTGCAGAAGCTCTTTTTACAACCATCATGACTAAAATTTAAATTTCATTCATAAAAATTAACAAATAAACCAATTGCAACAATTTGGTCCGCTTAAAGATGCATGTGCTCAATCTTAATTGTTTCACTATCATTAAGCTCTAGAATAATCAAGCTTGTTTGGTTTTTAGTGTTGGCAATTACGTGGACAAATGGACTAATTTGTAATGTGTTGTTAAAGTCAAGGACCTACGGTTCATTTTGTATAAATTAAGTTATGAGGTCTAGGGTTCGAGTACGAGAAGAGGAGAATCACGGTGCCGCATTTTCGCTAGCCTATCGCATGGACACAACTCGAGCGACAAAAACAAAATCCTCATCGCTCGCGTGTCGCCCGACTATCGCTCGAGCAAGAGGCCATCGCTCTCATGTCTCGAGGTTTAGCTCGAGCGATAGATTTATAGGGAAAACCCCACTTTGCATTTTCAAATAGATTTTTTCGGCCCATTCAACCCAATTGCCCTGGACGAAATTCTTAGGTGGTTTTCATTTTTTCATTGCCTTATCTTATTCTCTGAAGATCTAAAACATATTATTTCACTATGATTCATCATTTCTTCTTGAGATCATATAACCACCTGTTTGGGAAAAACATCAACCGTATTGGTTCTGAAACACAACCTACTTCCTATTGGTCATAGGAAGGTACTTTCTCAATTGGACTTCCCAAGTTTCTGGAGGTTGAGAGAGGTCGGCCTACAAGCGCAGGAAGAGCACAAGACCTTGGAGCAGTTTCTTGGAATTCCACTGGGAAAAGACAATTGTAGAAGATTTTGTAGCAGATCTTGGAGCAGGCCTTGGAGTTAGCAGGAAATAGATCGACGGTCTAGTGGAGTTGGCTAGATAGCATCTGACTATAACTCACTACATATTGTCTATAGTGGAGGTCAACTGACTAAGGTTAACCAGTTTAAAGATCGTTACAAGGGTCATTTTAGTCGCTTAATGAAGAAGGGCCTGCACTTAAGATGTGAAAAATAATAATGAGTTTAAATATTGAAAGATGTGAGAGTAAAATATGCTCAAAGTCAGGGGGAGAAAAAAAATTATCCATGCAAAATTATTTTTTCTTTATATATCATGATGTGCTTTCAATGGTTTGACTTTCATAAGTAGGGAAATATACTTATTGTCAGTGATGTTTAGCATGTTCTTTCTCACAAAATTAAGGTTTGGAGTGCTACTTACAAAGGATTAGTGACACTTTACGCATATGGGTCACTTATACAATTACTCCATGTTAACTTGAACTAAGTATGTGATAAGGTTTACTGTATATTGATTATACTTATGCATGCTAACGACTGCATTTTTTAGTGATTATATGTTAAAGTTAAAAGTTTTTTCTATCCCTTCGTCATTTGTAACAAAAATGGGGAGAGAGAGAAGTAAAGAGAAGTAAAAGTTTTTGTTATTGAATTAGTAAGGGGAGAGTGAAGTAAAATTTGAATTTTGATTTAGGGGGAGATTAATTGATTTTATTGTATTCCTTATCATAATGCTTGGCTGGTTGAATTTTTGATGTTTTTGTGATATTAATTTTTTGTTGGTGTTTGATTAACATTAGTGTTATGTCTCAATCTAGTTAGTTTTCATATCATGTTTTTAATTGTTATATTTCATGTATCACGCGCTTTTACACTGGGTATTTGAGTTGTGGATTTCAGAAAACAAATTTAACAAGCAATGCAAGAGACATATAGTTTGATAAAGCTTGGGTAGTTTAAATTTTGTTTTTTTTAGTTCCTTGACTTATTGTCCTGTTTTGTTACAAAATGCCAGATGTGGAGTTTGTTAGGTTTTTAGTGTTGGCAATTATGTGGACAAATGGACTAATTTGTAATATGTTGTAAAAGTTAAGGACCTAGGATTCGAGCACGAAAAGAGGAGAATCATGGCACCACATATTCGCAAGCCTATCGCTTGGATACTGGTTGGGCGACAAAAACGAAATCCTTGTCGCACTTGTCGCCCTACTATCACTCAAGCGAAAGGCCTCACTCGCCTGTCGTCCAGGTTTAGCTTGAGTGACAGGTTTATACGGAAAACCCTAATTTGCGTTTTAAATAGATTTTTTCAACCCATTCAATCCAGTTACCCTCTCATATAAATATCCAAGTCATTGGACAAAATTCTAAGGTGGATTTAATCATTTTCATTGTCTCATCTTATTCTCTAAAGATCCAAGAACATATTCTTTCATTGTGATTCATCCTTTTTTATTGAGATCATATAACCACCTGTTTGGAAAAAACATCAACCATATTGATTCTAAAACACCACCTACTTTTTATTGGTCATATAGGAAGTTACTTTCTTAGTTGGACTTTAGAAGTTTCTAGAGGTTGGACTACAAGCTCAGGAAGAGTACAAGACCTTGGAGCAGGTTCTTGGAATTTCACTGGGAAGAGACAATTGCAGAAAATCTAGGAGCAAATCTTGGAGTAGGTCTTGGAGTTAACAGGAAATAGATCGGGAAATCTAGTGGAGTTTGCTAGATAGTATCTGACTGTAACTTACTCCGTATTGCTTATAGTGGACGTAACTGGCTTGTTTCCGGAGTTTTTACCCAATTGTGGTTTCTCCATCATCATTTTGGTGTTCTTTATTTATTGTTTTCTTGATTACTACGATATTCAAAACTAAAAATGGATAATTAATAACCATTCGATAACTTAGTAGCCATTAATTGGTAATCCCTCCTAAGTGGTATCCAGAGCGACACCCAATTTTTCAAGGCTCATCCATCTGAAATCGAGAAATGAAATGAAAAATAAGCAATTTCTCTATCTAAAATCATACTCAGTCCAAGTATTCTAATCAAATCTAAGTTTGTATAAATTAGCTTTAAATTTCTTTAATTTTCTTATTCTAAAATGAAAAACACTTGAGAAATTCAAACACACTCAAGAAGTTCTTGTTTCCGATAATATTTGAGGAAATTGCGCTAGATGTCAATTTTTGGCTTTGTATTTACAAAAATGTCACTTTTTTTATATGTTTCCAAGATTGTCAATTTTGGACATTTTTGCCCATCTGCATAATTTAAATACCTTACATGTCTAGCATTAATAGAGATTTGACTACATTTAAATTTTGTGTAAAATGTCAGTAATATAGTACGTTTGGAAAAAACCAAAAAGAAGATGAAATGGACGAAAACAGGAAGAAATTGAATCACTCCACTCACCACTCTATCGCTCCGACGAGAAGAACCCAAATCCTTCAGGGAGCTCTCCTCACATTCAAATCGTTGGAAACCACCTTGCTATCAACGATCACTTCGAAAATGTCCACCTCCCAAAATGTACCAAACCAACCTTGAACTCACTCCCCTCACGATTCGATTTGCTGAAAAAAGAAGAAATCCTCAACTCGCTGCCGTCATCGAATTTGCCGTCGACCACCACTGGAAAAATGACTATAACACAGGTAACCTCACTTCTGGGTTATTTTTCCCTAATTTCTGATATGTATTTATATTTTGGCAAAACCCATTTTGGTTTGTTGTTAAGTAATGTCTCTGATAAATAGTTTTTTGAGATTTTAGATTAGCATTACACTTATTTTGTTGTTACATTGATTCAATATGTTGAGCTGCAATAAGAATGTTACATGGGCTAGTTTGATTTTGATTGTTAATGTCGTGCTTATTTCAATGTTAAATTTTTTGTTGGAGTTGTTAGTTGGTCTATGCTAGATATGTGAATATAAATGAACAAGTGAATTCTTGTTCTGTTTAATTGATGAAGAGCTAAATGTCTAGAGATATTGAGGTAACAATTCCTTCTTTTAGTACTTTCCAATTACTCAATGCAATATTGTTTCAGTGAATCTGAGTTATACTCTGATAATTGAAGTTAATGGTCCTAATTGTAGTATACATGAGAAATATTTGGTGCATTGTAATTGGTGCTTATTATTTTGCAATAGTATGGGTATTGATTCTGTAAGCATCAACTCAATCAATCATGCTCATAATACATTATTCCTTATTTTACTTACATTTTGAGGTTACTACCTTTTTATCTGATATGAAGTTGATTCTTCTTTTTTTCCTCTGTGGAATGCTAATTGAAGTATGGTTGGTTCATTAGCTTGTGAATAGGTAGATGTTAACCACGGAGGGATAGAACATTAATCCTTAAATCGAATATTGAAGGACCTAGCTAGTCCAATATACTTACAATTGGATTGTGTTTGTTGAATTCTTGCAAGTGTTCTTATAATGATTGCCCGCACCAAAAATTTCTATGCATCTTTGTGTTTGGTTTCAATTTATTTTTGTAATTATATATTGTTGTTCTGCTAATTCTAGTTTTTAGATTTAATATTCCAAGTGGTTTTAATCGTAGATTAAAGTTAGTATACTGGGTTGGCTCATACTGGTACTCAAATATATGGAAAAATGATGGCTTGTTGGACATTGTTGTTTATGAAGTAGGGTACAAACACAAATTTTTGAATATGCAAGAAGAATTGATCAATGTTTGTTATTGTTGCATGTTTTGATCTTTCAAGTGCTTACTACTTATGTGTTTATGCAAAGGCAAGCTTTACCATAGTGTGACCTCGTTTCCTTTTGGTATTTATTTTGAGACCACTATTTCTAACACAAGTTCCCTATTAGTTTCTCAGACTCAAAAGCCCAAAGATTCTATTACAAACTGAGAATTGTCGTTGTATCTATGATTAGTTCCTGTTTATGGTGATTAAGTGGGAGGAAATGCCTTCAAGAAAGCGCAGTAATATTATTCACATTTTTGTTCTCTTAATCGAATATATAAAAATGAAATTATAATTTGTATGATCTCTTATTTTAAAATCCAAGTATAGGTGATCTTGCATCCTGATGTTATTGTGCTCCCTCTACATATTTCTGTATCGGTGTTAAGGGGTTTTAATAGGAATATACAAATATTCTGAGTCTCCTATTGTGACATTTTGAGACCTACTGTGAGTAATAGGTCGAGTCTCCTCAGGTTATAAAATATATGATTGCCACATATAATTTATATGTTTTATTTGATGATGCCTAGTCAAATGGCTTTCCCTATGAGGCCATGTGCTAAACTCCAAAATGTGGCACAATTAGCCTAAGTAGTGAAATTTTGTCATATGTTGAATCCAAATTTTAGTGACATTTCTACTCTAATGGGCCGGTTCACTATTAGCCTAAGTGGGAGATGAATATATGTTCTTTATTTAAGTCAGCTCCGTTTGAAATGTTTTAAGTTCCAAGAGCGTTAACACAAGTGGATAATGAGAAAAAGATTATTTTGAGTTGAAATTGAGATCAACATTACAGGTATCAGTTTTGTATGTTACAATTAAATAATGCATGTGTACTATGTAGATGTAATTAGTAATACATGATTAAGTTGTTTGTATAAGTTGTTTTACAGAACTTTAGTTCCCGACAGTTCACTGCAGTAATTCTCGACAGGTGGGATAATCTCAACAGATGAACTGTCGAGACCTAACAGTTCACCGCAGTAATTCTCGATGGGTGGGTGAATCTTGACCGATGAACTGTCGAGACCCGAAAGTTCTTCTCAATTTTTCTCGACACATGACAATTCCACATGTCGAAAATTATTTGATATTCATTTTTCTCAACACATAACAATTTCACATCTCGTGCAATTGTAATATATTGTTTCTTATGATTTTCGTACTATTGTTGATATTCGTTTTATTTTCTTATATGATGTTCGTATTATTTCGTTACATTGTGTTTCGTAATTTGTTATTGTACATTGGCATCAACATGTACCACATATCACAATCTGACTTTTTTTCATTTTCTTGCTGTACCTTCCAGAACAGATGGATTTCGAATTCGAGGTTCCGAAAAATGCAAAATTGCGGGCCAGCATTTCTTAGCGAAGCAACCTCAAGTACGTGGAAAGGCCCACATTTTGCAGCGAAGCAACTCATGCCTCGGGTTCCTTGCCGAGGTTGCAGACATCCAATTCTTCACCCAACTGATCCAACAACTCATCTTCAAATCCATACGGACCGGTAAGGTCCATGAATTGTAGTTTAATGTGCAAGGCCACTTTACTCGGTTTAGACTGTAAGAGTATGCAGTCATGACGGAATTAAGATTTAGTCTCCCTTCGGAGGGGGATGAGTTTACTCAAGTCTCGGAAAAGAGGAGAATGAAGTAGATCACTGTACAAGATTTCATGCACCCAACTTGAGAAGACCTTTCTCCGATCGTCGACGACCCAGGCTGAACGGTATAAGCTCGGGCTTGCTCTCATTGTCGAAGGAGTATTCTACGTTCCGAATAATAATGTGGGTATATGTGAGTCGACACTGTCAATCATCGACTACTTGGACTTATTTTTTTTCTATCGAAGAGAAAGAAGGAGAAGGAGATCAGCTATACAGTCCATGGTTTCTCCCATTGCCTTGCAGGCACGAACCAATATTCTAAACAATGTATTATGTTATTTCGATGCATATATGTTGTCATGCCCATGTGATGTCATGTGACAATGCTTTTTTGCTGCGACAGATATAGGCGTTCGAGGCGATGCCTAAAATTGGAGAATGGTTTACTCAGCGACTTGGGGAATGATTGGCAAGGCTTCTTCGTTGGACGGCTACAAAACAACTGCATCATCATACATACGATGTATTCTTCAGGAACACGCAGGTACTCTTTCAGGTTCAACGTACCCGTACTCATTCTTTTTGCTACTACCCACAAAACTGTCATTAATGCCATTTTCTCGTGTTCGCAGTTGCACGTGCATGCCACTCTACGCCTCCACCGAAGCCGAGCATGCCCAACCACATATCTCCACTCTTGTGACGTTTGAAGATCGTAGCGTGCCCACATTGGACGACATTGCCTAAAACATTGTCCCTCCACAGTTTGTCACAGATGTATTAGGCAGTGGAGGTCATAATCATTTCGTCTACGGGGGAAGCCGATAAAGATGGTTCCGGTGGTGGCTCCAAGGATGAGCGGTCCGGTGCGGATGACCTCAAGGGTCCATCGGCTAATGATCGTGGCGAGTCCAGTTCTTATCACAGTGACAATGGTAATGAGGACGAGTTGAGTGACGGCGAGAGTGGAGACAGTGCCGCTGAGCATTCTCACCACGGGCATACAGATGTGTTTTCCACTCTGTACGTTGCAAGACATACATATCACAAGAGTGCACCATCGAAATTTCGACGAACAGATGCCTCTTCTGCAGTAAGTCTGACAAGAGCAGATGTCGAGGAAATGTTGTTGGATCAACGAATCCTCGTGGAAATGCACCTCCGGACTGTTAAACCTGAAATCATGGAGCACGTGAGCATTGAATTTGCAAGACTGAGGGAGTTTATATCTACAGTCGTGCCCTCATTCAGTACTACCACCACAACAGCCCTGCATGACGTCCACAATGAGCCCACAAATTCAGGAACTTCACCGTAAGGTATGTGTGTTACTTATTTACAAGTTAAGTTTATTAAGTGTAACATGATTTCAGCAGTTCCCATACTGTAAACGATGACATGTTTTCAATACTACTTCCATGACATAGGAACACATGGAGGAGGCATCGACCCAGACCCGGATGACCGTTAAAGGGACATTGCCCAGTGCGAGCCACGAGGAGACTGGTAATTGCATTGCTTATGAGGAACTTTTTTTTATTCCTCTCATCTGATTCCTTTCTACATTTTGGTAATATTGAAATCCTTCACATCATTCCAAATCTTCTAAAATAGATGGAGGAGGATCTACATGTTCTCAGATGGAAGAGGCATCCACCAATTCCCGGATGACTATGGGGGTCCGTCGGGTACCGACCTGTAAGATGTGAATGTTATGTGTGTTTGCTATGAGGAAATATGTCGTTTTGTATTGTAGTACCCTCTCTGGAGCTCGTACTGTATTGCAGACATAATTACTATTCTGTGTTCAAGTAGCTGGAGGAGGGATGGAGCCCAAAATGCCGTGCCCCGATAACGCCGAAGTTCCTTCCACTCATGCTGCAACGGAGGTGGCCAATTAGTTTTGTATTGCACAAGTTTTAATGATGTGTACACTTGCAAGCTACTAATGACTGTCTTGTCCTCAACTTTTGTAGTCGGTAATGAACTGACTGGCAATGTCGTGGGTACAAGTGCACTTTCCACGTTCATTCACGTGCTCCACACCGAAGGTAAGTTCCTGAAGCCAACTCCAACATATTTGTGTTACGTAGGAGAGCGTATAGCTCGATAAGTGTGTGTTTTACATTATACTATGTTTAGGGGCTCGACTAAGTAGTTTGACCCATCGTACTTATACGTAGGCGGTGCCTATGAATTGTCAGTTGAGGCCACCATACCTGACGAAGGTGTCGATGTTGTTCATACCAAGAGATGGCGATCGACACTCCTTCGACTGCCTGCAACATCTACCATGACTCCGTACACCGGAGGGGCGCGAAAGAGATTAAAGAAATAAGTGAGTCAATCCTGTGATGGAAAACTGAATTTGATTCGTAATCATGTATAATGAAGACAATTTTCATGTTATGTGCTAGTAAGGCTTGATAGTGATGCCAAAAAGTTGTCTTGATGAATGTTATTTTAACTCTGCAACGTTAGAATTCTCCCATCTCATTTTCTCTCACTTAGCCTGAGTCTTTCAATTATATTTCACTTTTAATATTATATATATACAAGCTTTTTTGATATTATTTTTTCTTTATATGAGTAATATTAGTACGATCACAATTTTTGAAAGTTTGTGAAACAATATTTATAAAATTAATAATTCAATACAATTGTAGATCTCCAATTGGGTCTTCACACGGATAAACATTGTTGGAAAATATTCATGTATAATCTTCCCATTAGTTACTTAAATGTCACATACTATAAACTTGGAAATTATATAAGAGTAACAGGAAATTTGTTATAATGATGTTGAATGTAGATTTAGGGCCCATGGATCCTTCAACTGTGACTTAAACACTTTTTATGTGTATGGTAAAATGTTGCACATGTTATCCATGTTGTCTAAAGTTGAGATACTATTTTGTGGTTGTAATGCGAAGACATGTAGTGAATAAACATGTTCATGAATCCTCATCAAACACTTCAGTTGATCCATGGTTTTTGCCAGTCGTAGTTCCTTGCCTATTGGTGCATCAATTTGTTGAAGTATGTAAAAATCTCATAGGATAATACTACCTCTTAGGATACAAAAGCTATAATGAGACTTGATTGCCAACAACTACATGTAGGATTTTTGAAGAGAAAATAGTACGCACTTATTAAGATTTACAATTGTCATAAATTATGTACAAAGTTTAAGTCATAACGGTACAATTAGACCTTAACAATCACAACAATGGGTTGTCAAATTAAGTTTGTGATGTGATTTGGTGGTTATGTAGCAACTCACCATAGTTGCTTCCCAAGAAGTTCATTATAAATAGTATGGCATTACCAAATAAGTGAGTTACACTTGAAAACTTCATAAGCTTTGTCACTCAGTAGAATACTCAAATACAAAAACAATTTCACCCATCGCATTTGCATGCTACTAATGGCTTCGTCCACGGGAAGCAACAAACCATTCAACCTGAATGATCCTTTGCCAATACCCGGTTCATCCCCATTATGTCCCATCATAATTTCTTCGGACGATGAAGATGTCAACCCTCCGAATGGTAGGAGAGACGTTTTCCCTATTCATTTTCCCAACCTAGACGAAGTTGTAAGTGAACCATTGCAGACACCGAAGAGTGTGCTCGATGAGGGATTCTAGTACATGGTTTGGTACGAAGATGAATCCGATGATGATGAGTCGTTGGCAAACGTTGCACCTCCTGAGATAATTGTCATAAGCTCGGATGATTATGATGAAGATAGTGGGGGAGAAAGTTCAAACGTCGACAACAAATGAGGTGGGAGGTAGTTGCATATGGTTAACCATGTACAAATGAATAAGTGCCAAGTTCTTTTGTATTCACTTTTGTTAGGGATGATTTTGGTAACAGTCTTTACCAAAGAGTTAGCAAAAACATGTCCCTTATGCCTCTCGTATGTGTAATTACAGTTTGTAGTATGTGACAACTGTCGAAAATGACAGACACAATCTGTCGAGAACGACAGATGAACTACCGGGATGTGAAGCAATATTATGTCAATGAATCCATATTTTAGTTATGAATTGAAACATGTCTACTACTGTCTACAAATAATAATGGATTTCGAATGATAATGTAAGTTGGAAATAATAATGCAAGTTCAAAACTATAATATGTAAACATAATGAGCAATAACATCTGCGAATGATAACATAACTTCAGATTGTACAACGCCATTGGGGAACATTTAACATACTAATTCAATGAATTCTGGAGATGATGCATGTTTACATTGGTTGTGTTACAGCGGGGTACGAACATGTTATCCGATTATGACCAACTCTACCGCAGCGAGTGCATTTCCTAAGTCGTGTGATAGACTCATATCTAGATCACTTACATCATGTGGGCGGTCTACCTAGAGGACGACGTACAACTGGTGGCAAAATAGGAGTACTTGTAATTTTGTTTGAAACAGCCTAGTCTACTTCCCGCGTAACGAGATATATTACTTCGCTATAAGCACCCTTCCAGTATTCCGATGTGTAGTAAGGGTAGCATAGATCGTATAATGACCTACCTCTCAAGAAAGCAGCACGAGTTGCATGAACACGTGGCATAGGATTTAGCTGGAACTCATGACAAGTGCACGTGTTTTCAGTAAAGTCTACCATGTCCGTGTCATTGGATATTCCAACATGTGTTAAGTTGTCTGTCAATGCATGAGCTCTAAGCCTAGTACCGGCTTTGAATGTTGTTTGTAACTCGCTCTCCATCCTCGATGACAGTACAGTACTACATGCGGTTGCATGGGTTCGACGTTCATAAAACCACCTCTGCATAGTACTCGGAATATGCTCGACCAAGCACGTAATCAGTAACGAACGGGCACGTCTTAACATTGAGTTCAGAGATTCTGCATTGTTGTTGTTTGTCATAATGTTGTACCACTGGCCAACGAATAGTGTTCGTGACCAAAATGAAAAACCTGCTCACTCCAAGTACACGTACGATCTTGCACTTACCCTACGAATCTGTCCCATAAGTCTTTCGAACTCTTCGATCCAATAAGTTGTAGCAGCTCATTTGAATAGAAATATTGAACTCGCATTGATGTACCGCTGTATTAAATTCTTTTCCATATGCCACATACAACAACCATGGTGAGAGAACGGAAATAAGTAAGTAATGGCTTTTTCAATGCTAGTTTTCCTGTCGAAAACAAATACGAGTTCATCTGAATCGCCAATAAGATCTTTCAAGTTTGAAAGAAACCACATCCAGGATTTATTTGTTTCTGCATCCATGATCCCCCATGCTAAGGGATAAAGCTGTTTGTTAGCATCTTGGGCAGTTGCCAGTAGAAGAGTACCTTTGTATAGACTTTTCAAGTGACTACCGTCAACATAAATAATGGGCCTCAAGTAGTGTATGTAACCACAAATGCTTGCACCGAAAGCTAGGAAGAATTAATGGAACCTATTATGAGAATCAACTTCGATATGGGTTACCGTCGTCGGGTTACCCTCTCCTAGAACGTGACAGTATGAAGATAGTTCTTGAAAACTATCATCTGGTGTACCATGTAGCAAATGTAAAGTAGCCACCTTCCTTCTACATGCTTTTCGGTAACTGATTTCGACACCGAACTCACGTTCCATGTCACGTGCAATAGCAGTAGGGTCATAGATTGGTATGGATTATCCAATGTTCTCAAAATATGCTCGACAATAACTGAACTAGTGGCATGTCATTGTGCGTTGTGACAGAAATCTAAGGCACATGTGTACACATTGTTGAATATACAGATCAGGAAGACTGCAAAATTTTTCACAGTCGAAGCACGTAGCATCCACATGCAATTATCATCAGCGCATACAATAGTTAACATTTTCATACTTGACGTGCTGACCTTAAATTGGAACTTATCTTACAATGCAATTACATGAATTCGCGAGTACAACTCTTTCTTGCTGAAGAATAATTGTCTTTCGGCAAGATCGGATGTATTCACTCTGGTAATCCATTTGTATCTGTTCGAAGTCTTGGACTGTGAGGACATTTGCTCATCAATGTCAGCAATGTTAGTAGCCTCTTTACCATGTAATGCGTTGTCTAAGTTTTGATCTGAAGGTACAGTCCCAATATCAAAAATTGGAGTTTCTGGTGCATTATTGTTTGAGATACTATGCTGATGATTGAGCTCCTTATGTTGTACATTTTGGTGAACATCCGCTATGGAATACGAACAATCTGGACAATTTGTATCCCTCCCCATGCCAACACTTGGGAGCTCGGTTTTCAAAACAGTAACGCAGATGGCAGTTTCATTATGAACTAATACGTACCACTTTAATTTTTCTTCTTCACGTATTTCGGCCGGAGGTATATTCAAGTTCGGGATTTTGAACTTCAATTCAATTTGAGTACGGAGATCAAGAATACCAAGTTTGTCCTTCAATCATAGCACGAGTCGGGTTAGGGTAATACTCATCGGCACTAAAATGGAAGTGGTTTTGTCCCTCTCCACTTCCATTCGTCATCCACGTGAAGAAACTATCTCCCATACGACACGATGAATCTTAAATGATTACTCATACCTGAAATATTGGGTTTGCAACGGTAAGAATTACGTACCATAAATATGTCTACATTTAATAATATGACTGTGGAACTTTTGAATATTGAAATCCATGGAGTAGCAGAAGGTGAAATCAATGATGTGTCAACAGTTTTCAAGTGTCGAATTCGACAGTTAAATTGTCTATCCCGACAGTTCAGAAATGTCGGGTTCTACAGTTCACATGTCTAAACCGACTGTTTCAACAGAACTATTCGACAGATGAACTGTAGAAACTGCCGGGAAACTTGAAAACATATATTTGGTACCTTTGAAGAAAATATTGAAAACAATTATGGTGATAATCAATTCTCGACTACAACATGAAAACATCTTCCCATTAATAAATAATATGAATAGTAGTTTCTTAAATATGGAATCATTCATTCTTGTAAAAGATATTGGTATTTTTATCTTTAAAAAATATTTCAAAAATCAAACAAATAATATGAATAGTAGTTTCAAAAATTTTTCACATTGCATTTCACCATATTGTATTTAACATCTAAAAAGTAGTAACTTATAAGATACAATTATAAACAATTTGTAAAGGCTAACCTCTCAAAATGGATGATGAATTCAATAGTAATGTGTTCTTGATCAATGAATGAAGAAGATGAAGAAGAAGTTAGAGTTTGTTAATGGGAAGAACATGTGTGGTTATGTTAATATTTCGAATCCTTTTATCTTTTTTTTTTTTAACAAAATTCATATTACTCAATATAATATACATATAAATAATTTTTATAATATTTAAATTAAATCATCACATCATAACATTAATTACATTCACATCAAACATTAAATGCTCCTAAAAAGGTAATTTGGACATTTTGCTCAAAAAAAGTGAAAATGACAATTTTTTTGGATTTTCAAATTTAATGACATTTATGAAAATTCCCCAAATGTAATTAATATTTTTATTCATTTTGCCTTAAAGGAGAAATTAATAGATGTAGATGATATGTTGTCTTCCAGCAACATGTGTGTGATTTATGAGGTCTTGAGCCTAGTGGTGGCAATCGGGCAGAGCTGCTCGTCGGCTTGTGACGAGCCCGAGCACGAGCCGAGCCCACACGACTTGCCCACAAGCCTAGTCCATGAGCCGGCTCGTGGGCTCATCCAAAGAAGAAGATTTATTTTATTTTTTTGTTTAAGAAGGTTTATCTTATCTTTAAAAAAATCGAAAAATGAACGAGTTTGTGAGCTGAAGATCGAC
>CAIGRP010011374.1:0-23066 GCA_903798385.1 Fraxinus cuspidata
GGGCTACCTCAACTCATTTCCCCTTTTCTTTTGTCAATTTGATCTTCATTTCTATAATCTTTAGTGAATTTTGATGTACTGAGCGCATGTAGGCGAGTCTGGAGCGAGATATACTATGGTAAATCATTTGTGTGAGACGAGAGAAGATATGAAGAAATCTCCGATTTCCTCATACATCGTACAAATTGTTCTTAGCTGATTTCTTTGTGACTTTGAGCAATATCTACTTGTAGATACTCAACGGGCAAGTAGCATTTAGAGCACGTGAATATCCGAACCCGTTAGTGACTGAAAATTCTTTACATTCTTGTTTTCAGTTTCCGTGATTTTTGATTTCTACAAATATTTCTGTTTTTACTTTGTTCAAATACCTTTTGGGACCAACAATATGTAAGTGCAACAGTCATTGAAAAATTAACTAGACAATTTAACCCTGATTTTGAAGGTATACTATTTCTTGGTAGTTGTATTTGTCATATTTTTACTTTAATTGCCGAAAGTAGACAACAATTCAAGGATGGTTAGAAAAATTAGGTGCACTCTAGTCATTATTATGATCCCCCACCCACCCACCCACGCCCTCCCGACCCTCACCCCTAACAGAAAACGAGTGTTCGATTTTTTATGCATAGAAATTGGACTAAAAATAAAAATATTTACATAGATGAAACTCAAACTTTTCTTTTGAAACAATCTTGTGAATGTTATGAATTTTTTTTTCTTGAATAGATGACACTCATTTGATCTAGAATTTGATTTACAAGACTATGATTGAAAATTTTCATTTCACATGAGAAAATTTGTAAAAGTTATTTTTCAATGCTACAAACGTTCAAGCATATATTATCCGACCAGTGCACTCGTTCTCACTCAGTTTTGTTATCTTATTAATTTCAATAGGTATAAAATGTTTTTCATTTTTATTGAGTGAAATTGTCAATCTTATTTTCACTAGCTTTGGTAATGGACCATAGGTTTAATTAAGAGGGTACAAAACACATTGCATCCGCAATTTCGATTAAATTAAATTAAATTAAATTACGGGCCTCTGTTTGGTAATATGGGGAAAAAAAAAGTTAATGTTAGATGTGTTAATCCTTTGATTTTCAACATTTTTATGGTTGTGTTAATGACCCTATTTATAGATAATTTTTAGGGATTTTTTTTTCTCATTTTTGTGAGCTTACACACTCATCATTTGCTATAAGTCATGATTAAATCCAAATTTCAATATTTTGACCGAGTCTTGTGTTCCTGTGACATTTGTCATGCAATTTGTTATGTAGATATATGGGTTTGCACGGAAGATCATGATGGTTTGGTTGTGTGATAATGTACACATAAAATGACATCTATGTTCGAGATCTAGTCGAAGCCTTTATTTTTGATGTTTGGACGAGCTTTCAACTAACCTTTAATCCAGTTAGGGCCATACGTGTTGTGCTACTAGATCGTGCTTTGGTGATCGAGGTGCCTTATGCTTTGGTTGGGTCTATACAGCCTTGGAGCAGATGCTCACAGATATGCGGCACGTAATGAAGCACTTTTGTAGCAGACATGGAGCCCTCATGGGCAATATTTATTTCAACACATAATAAGAACCCATCGAGGACTTGCTTAATTAACCTATAAGGTCATATTATCTTAGAATTGAAACAACATCGACACAAAAATAGCACATATTAAAAGAGTGTCCAAGTAGAGCAATATTATGGGTACACGAAAAAGTACTCACAGAAGTCGGACAGAATACACACAAACAGGTGGGCCCCAAATTTTTGGCAATATTTAATTCACGTGGGGCCCGCCTTCCATTTGAATGAAATTCAAATTCCTATACAAATTCCCTATTTATTTTTCCCTGTATATACAGCTTTTTTCTTCCAAGCATATTGGGATTGATAAAACATCCCCAAAAAATGGCTTTGGGTTGAAAGATTAGTGGTCAGATTTCTGGCCAGAGTATCAGGGACATTAATCTCTGATCAACAAGAACAATTATTTATGTACGATATTTCTTTAATATATATTATAATAGAACACTTATGGAGCTTAAATATCAGTTATTGGCTATCATAGAAGCCCACTCATTTTGCTTCAGCTTTCACCCAATACTATACTTTAAAAAATAGGTGAATCGGTGCCATTATCAAATTCGAACAGCTGTAAAAAATTTCAGCTCTAGCAAGATTGAAATCCTTCATTTTACATAAATATGAATCTCGGACTTGGTACTAACGTTACAATTGAAATAATTATTGTCCACTCCTTTTGCTTCAGACTCTATTCAATATTATACTTTGAAAAATAGGCAAATCAGAGCCATGATAAAAATTCGAACAGCTACTGCTGAAATAATCATTGTCCACCTAAGTTCCATGTTAGCCACAAAAGGACCATTGCATGCTCACATGTCACCAAGCACTTGCACCCCACAGTCCGAGCGCAACAAACCCTATATATATAGTCGATGCTCTCCCTATCAAGAGAACGTAGACCAACCAGCACTTGACAAATGAACATTTTGATTTCTCATCCAAAGCGTAGCATTACAGGAGAAATTGGAAGCCTCGGACATAGATTCCATTTTAGTAACTAACCCTGACATCATCAACATAAACATCAGTGCTATAAAACAATCCACACGTATAACGAATTGCATGAGTATCACTACAAGAAAAACCCCAACAAAAATCTTGGAATTTGGACTTAATTATCACTTCCAACATAATGATAAAAAAGGGAAGTTGAAAAAAGAGGTCGAAAACTAAAGTTGAAAAAGTCCTAAAAACTGAAATACTTAAGATCCATTCCTTCACTCTCAAAAAGCCACCTTAGATCAAGGCAAAACTAGGGGTTGACACTCTTAAAAATTATAACATTCTCAAATTGAAATACATTTCTCGACCAAAATAACATCAGGAAACCCATCCCCTTTCTTCTCTGCAAAAACTCAACCAAAAACACACCCAAAACCCTCCAAACGGGGCGAAACTCAGTCAAAATTTCGGCAAAAAACCTTGCTACTAGCTTTCAAAAATGATTTCCATTTTTTTAGGTCAACAATCACCTCTTCTTATTTACCTCGACTTTATAGTCCACTTGTTTATATAAATGTTTATGCTTGAATTTGGAGGACTATTATGTCACCTCGATTTGATGACACCTCGACTCCTACATCAATGGATGCCTTTCGCTTCAACAAAATGATCAGCTTTCGAAATGATTCTCCTCCTTTAGGAAACAAATGCATGCAACTATGTCCAAGTCGTATACCTCATATGCATATTTATGATTAAGACTTGGACTTGAAAGATTATTGTTACACCTCTACCTATGTCACAGGCCAAGCGGCTATCGCTAAGCAAAATGCCACATCAATACATTATTGATAAGTGTATTTTATACACTTATTTGGACTCTAAAATATTGAAATTTTGTAATTCTTTTAATGGAATTATAGCCTAATTTATTATAAAATGTGTTATTAGGTGAAACTCGATGAATGGAAATGAAATTGAAAGAAAGAAGTGAAAATTGGCGAAAAAGGGCAAGATCCAAAGTTTTGGGGCTAAAGAGAAAAACTCAAAAGTTGTGTTGGTGCTCACGATGAAGATTCGAGAATATTATGGGTCAATTGGATATAATTAAAAGTTAAAAGGAGTGAAATTATGGCCAAAATATTTTCACAAATTAATTTTCAACCATACAAGGATGTCCAGATTTTTAGTTGGAGATTGAGACTCATTTTTGGCCCAATAAACATTCAAATTGAGAAAGAGTTACTAGAAAAGTTGTAGCCCTTTGAGTTATCTTTCCAACGCATTTTGAATCTCCTTAATCGAATATCGAAAGAAAAAGTTATGAGAAAAATATTGAAGAAGACGTAGAGTTTAGAACAGCGAGTCAGAGCCCAGAATATGTTTACCCGGAAGAAGCCAATTTTTACAGAGGCGCTGCACTCATAAAGCTTATGCGCTGCCCGGATCTACATCCCGACGCCTAAGCAATACCTCATCGTGTTTAGGCGCTGCGCCGAAAATTTTAGGGCTATGGTGTTTTGGGCCGTGAAAAGCCCAAAAAAACTCCAAATTTTGAGAGAACATGTACGGGAGTATAAATAGAAGAAAGAGACACTTTTATACAGTTCCACATATTGAGAAAACAAATATACAACGAGAAATTGAAGAGCACAATTCAAATGAGGAAAATATCAAGGAAATCACATTTTGAAGCATTGATTGGAAGATGAAGTACATCGTGGTGCAAGCTTTATTTCTTTTTCTACATCTATATTCAAAATTCGGTGATGTATTCAATAATAACTTCTTGTTTTTCTTCTTCATTTATTATGTGTAGCTAAACTTTATGTTAGGGCGAACGATGTAATCTATTTGAAAACTTTTATGTATTTTATTTAAGATTTTTGGTATTTTATCGTTCACGTGTTGATTTTACTATGAGTTTAATGCATTAAATTACTTAATCACTAATTTGATGACTTTGTGAATCTTTTATGAATCGACAGGTAAGCTTGAGATTTAGACCATATAGTAAAATTCGATAACTTTGTGAATCTTTTATGAATCGATGGGTAAGTTTGAGATTTAGACCATATAGTAAAATCTTGTAATTTAGTATAACTTGTAGGGATACCTAAACTAAATATTGCGATAATACATGAATTCTTAGAACTAATATTTCGTTTAACTAAGGTAGATTTACATAGATGGGATTGAAATAGTTAAATAGATTCAATGAGAACTTGAGAGGGATAAATTGAATACCATAGAAGAATTCGATCGAACACTACATTATGCTCTTAAATTAGGACTTAAAGGTGATCAATAGGTGAAATTGTTCGTCCCTAATATTCATCCATTATTTGAAATTTCAACAAATCTTTGTGTGCATTTTAATTAAGTAAACTCTTTGTTTACTTTCATCAAATAAGAGTTAAGAAAAATTTAATTAAGTTCTAAAGTATAGTCCTCGCGGGAATGATAATCTGGACTCAAAGATTCATTATATTACTTGTTACGATATTGTACACTTGCGATAGAAAAAACGCAACAATATTCTCTAAAAGCGAATGTACTTAATTGTGTTGCCTCCATTTTCGTCTTAGCCGAGGCAATGAGATCACATCGCATGTATTTGATCGATATGACACCTTTTTAAGGACGTCTGAAAGTCAAAACCCTTTCTTCCTTTTAGAATAGTGTGTGGGAGGTCACATGCTCATACACTTGACACGTGAGCTATTGGAATGAAACCACATGTTAAGTATTCCAAGATCTTCAACTACTTTCATTTGCATGTATGCTCACGTTTGATGTCATTTGAAGGTAATTGATATTTTGATAATTCTCATTCTAGAAATACGAACTCTGCTCCCGTATTTATTCTCTGTTAGTGTCCCTTCCACAATAAACTATGGTCATTTATTGACTTGACCATCGTATAGTGTTGGATCGCAACCTCCCTTATCTTTACTTAGAGAAGTTTATGTCTGCGCCTCAAACGTGTAATTCCAACATACATATGAAAAAGAAAACGGTTAAAATTTGTTAACACCTGAATCTCAACCAATTTAAAAGATCAATATATGCAATACTTGACTTAGTAATATGGTCTTCTTATCCATCTATTAAATATTGGAAATATACCTCAATTAATATGTGTACATTTCTTGATGGTATTGAATCTTGTAACCGAAACAACTAACCCGAAAATAGTCCCCACATTGACCAAAAATTCCTATGTTATCTCATTCATTGACTTATCAAGGATCTGACCACCGCCCAGTAATTATTTAGTTAAACCAAAACGTACGCGCATTTGATTGCGCAATGGATAATGGAGACTACGTAGAATAGAATATTCCAAAAATTCCTAGTCTATTTGGTGGTTACAACATAACCGCTTAGTGGAGTCTTTTTTTTTTATCCAAATCTTAGCTCCACTTGGCAGTTAAACGCGTTCAGATTTTGTAAATTCTAGTCAAGCCTTCATTATCACACCGGCTTCTGGTTTGTGAAGGATAACGTATATGAAAATTGAGTACACGCGTTGACATAATTTTTGGTTACTCAATTTTTAATTAATATATTAATTATCAAATAAAATATTTTATTACTCAACCAATTTATATATAGTTAAGGTTTACTCATCAAACTTTAAATTGCTTCTCAGTAGTCACTAATCTTTGTGACATTGCACTACATCCATCATCTGTTAGATTTTGTTCAAATTGCTTAAAGAAGTGTTCGGTGCCGTTGAAGTCACGTTTGTCATATGCAATTTGCGTGAGTGGATAATTTGGTTGAGTTGTAATTTGTTAACCACTGTAACTTATTAAGTAGAATTTCTGTGAACACATCAGTAACGAGGAGAACGAAATTGGTGGATGATGGATTGAGTGTAACGTCTCAAAGATGAGTGACCATTGAAAAACAACTTGAAATTTGACAAGTAAACCATGATCATGTATAAGTTGGGTAAGTAATGAAACATTTTACTCCTAATGATCACTTGATTATAAAAGTTAACCTAAAAGCCTATGTGTTACCGTTAAATTTCAATGGGATATGAACTTACTACTTATTAAAATTGAACAAATATGGAAAAATATGTTTCATAATTATGCTTGTGCAACTTCCAGCATGAGTTTTTTGATGTGGCGTACTAGTTAATGGCGTTTATGTTTATGTTCATGTTGAAATTTAACAGTGATATATAGAATTTAGGTTAATTTTTCTAGTCAAGCAATCATTAGTGTAACTATTAGATTCTTGAGTAACTATTACTATAAAAAAATTAATTCAACGACCATTTTGAACTTTTTTAAAACTTGAGTCCGTGACCTTTTTTATTTTTTATTTTTTAAACAAATTTAAATTATCCTAGCTGAAATTAATCCCTTTTTGAGTAAATATTACATGCACGATAGGGAAGTTTTAATATTACCGTATACGTGCCATGATAGAAATTTTATGTAATATTAATCATTTCATGCAGACTTGTCCCGGACAAAAAATCTGTTTGATCAAAAGGCACAAGAATGAAGGTAAAATATTGCTGCACAATTTAATACAAATTAAATGTGTATGGCCAACGTTTTGCCAAGCCTAATTATCCCTTTTGTCGGCTAAAGATTCTCAGATACAAACGTAGGGACACAAGTTTGAATTGTAAGATGAATTTCAAAAAGGACCTTTTGGGGAAATGGTCGGTTACGTGGTGTACCACCCCCACTTTCAACGAAAATTCGGGTTCAGTTCTCTACAAAATTATGGTCAGCTCGATTCAATTCTAAAGAGAACTAAACTGAACCAAACTCGAATTTTCGGGTATATACTAAGTGGAATCGTCGAGTTCAAATTTAGTTATGGAACCGTTTGGGTTTGGTTCGGTTCCCGAGTTTTATACAATAATTAATTTTTTAATATTTACAATAACGCTACATTAATTCAATTAATGACATGTTCAGTCATTACTCTTACAAAATAAGTAGTTCAATCTTATGATATCTTTTGCGTCTTTTTTTATTGAGTTTTTCATAAATCTGATTATTGAAATCATAGAAAGAGAATGATAGCGAACTCAAAATAATGAAGAGAGAGCTGAACCGAGCTTTCAATTTGATTTCTCTAGAACTGTAGAAACGATACTACGATAGAATAATAGATTTGGGTAAAACTTAGATCAATTTGATTAAATTGGGCTTGTGTTGAAAATTATAATAGGAAAACGTTTGTGTTTGGGCTAAATTAATTAGTTAGCAAACTTATATATAAAAAATAAAAAATTGACTTCTTTAAGATTAAAAAAATTAAAAATTATGAGGATTTGGTTGTTGGTGAGAACCGAACAAAACGCGTCGACTCTCGATTCAGATATCCATTCGGATATTTAACTTCAAAAGTAATGCTCGATTCGATTCAGTTCGGATCTGGTTCGACTCGAAAGTTTTGTCCCGGCCTTATCAAAATATTTACACATTCACCAGATTTTAGGACTGACATGACAATTATTGCTGTCAAAGTTTTTTCCCTGAAGTTGATAGAGTGAAGTTTCTGAAGAAAAGACATAAAGAAGGTATTAGTATTTGATAAGATACTTATCCCAAATGAATCCAATTTTCCAGATAAAGAATTAATATTTTTGAACTCACACTTGGTCCAATGCATATATGCCAAAAAGGTACAGTTCCCATCCTTTAATCGTCAAACATAAAACTGCTTTCTTGTCAATCCAACGGCCAAGATTTCATGCAACCCCACGAATTAGGCCCTCAAGTTCTACCCTGTATACTGTATATATTACACTACATCCCCATGCACCATATGATCTTATCTTTCAGTTCTTCAACATGAAAGTGTTTGTAATTACATCTGGAGTTCTTGTTTCCTTAGCCATGGCAATCAAATTCTCGATTCCCTTTATTTTTCAGATTTGGTCCATCGTTCTCTCATGGCTCAACCCTCCTTATCTGTACATTATTATAAACTGCATCATCATCGCCATCGCCGCCTCGTCACGCTTCCACAAAATTACATCCTCGCCTTCGCCGGAATTTGTGTCCTTTCCAGTTCAGTCGGAGATAACAGCTGTCGCCGAACCTCCACCACTGGTGTATGAGGGCGATGATAAGATCGTGGATGTGAAGCCTGTGCTTTTAAATGGCAAAAAAGTTGAAGAACAAGAAACTGATGCTGATGCTGATATTGAACCTGAAGATGAAGAAGATATCTCCATTTCTACGTACACTCCGCCACAGAAGAGGATTCCCCCAGAGATTCCTCCAGATTTTCTACTCCCGGGGACACTTGGTCACTGGAAACCTCTCAGGGCCAATCGTAAAGGTGCGTGTGCTATTATGACTAAAGCTAAAAACGAGTAGTTTCTTCCTTTTCCAATGTGTACTTATCGGGGTATACCTCGAGTTTCCTCCTAAGTCTAAACTATTTTTTCAATTGTTGTTAGGGTTGGACAAAATTCTCGAACCGAACGATTCTTCATAAGTTAAATACCCAAATGGGTATCTGAATCGAGAACTGGCGGGTTTTGTTCAGTTCTCGATTTTAGACACAGAACCGAAGAATCAAATAAGAACCGAATTTAAATAATTTTTTTAATTTTTTATATTGAATTAATTAATTTTTTAAATTTTTCTAAACAAATTAGCAAATTAATTTATTTATTGATTAATATTCTAACTCTCAAGTCAAGTCCATGCCTATTTAGCACAACTCAACCCAATTTCTAAATTCAATTTTTTGATTTAATTTTTTGGTCCAATTATTAATTTCATTTTTAGCCCAAAATTTAGACATTTTTAAGTTTTTATCGTTCTCTTTCCAATTTCACACTTTCATTCGGAAACCACCAACTCTAAATCATTTAATAAATTGAAAACCTACATCTACATGCCCAAATTGAAGCCGCCGACTGCCGAGTCCAACTTTCCCTCTCCAACTGTCCATCAAAGCCGCAACCTCCAACCACAACCACCGATCATTGACCATTAGAAATTTGTTAAAAAAATTAATTATGGTACGGAACCGAACCAAACACGAACGATTTCATAATTATATTTGGACAAGACGGTTTCAATTATTATATACCCGAAAATTTTGGTTCGGTTCGGTTCTGAAGAGAACCGAACTGAATCGAATCTGACCATGTCCAATCCCAACTGTTGTTAGTATAACATGCCGACTATAGTGAAAAGAAAAAAAATGCGTTATATATTTCAAAATTAAACTATAAAAATGTTCTTTTTATTTTCAGGTTTTAGGACACCAAGGGTGACCAAGCCAAAGAGACGACAGACGTTAGAGAGTACATGGAAAATGATAACAGATGGTCGTAATGTGCAACCCGCAAAGCACCTTGAGAAGTCTGACACATGGGTGCATCGAGGCCATCATATAACCATAAATTCCCCATATCACATGTCAAAATCGAAGTCCTTCGAGGGTGGTACGAACAGTGAATCGCAACTAGAAGCTCCAACGAACTTATCTTTGAGTAACCAGATATCGAAACAATTGTCGCCAGGTCAAGATGAGTTGAATCGTCGGGCGGAGGCATTCATCAATAAAGTCAATGAGGAAATGAGATTGCAGAGGCAAGAGTCGCTTGATAATTACATGGAGATGATTAACCGTGGAACTTAGTCTATATACTAATTAAAATTGTTGTTAATTTATTGTTAATATATAACTTTTTAAAATAATTTACTGTAGAAGAAAATATTGCTAACAAATATTTTTCATTAAAAGCTTGAAATTGAGGTTTTGTGTACTTTTATTAACATCTATACAATTTATAGGGAGAAATATGTGAAATGTCTGTAAAGGATCATAGAATATGTTGATCTTTTATTGTTGATATCTTTAATAGTATAATGCGAGGTATTTATAATATTTAAGATTATGACTTTAATTTCATATTAACTTTAACATTTTCTATATTTTAGATACTTTTAGAAGAACGAATTATGTGTATATATATATAAAAAAGTGAACCCATTTTTCAAATAAAAGAATACCATCCCCACGTTTGTTTTGGGCCCTCTACGGGCCACAGCCCATGCTAATATTAAAAGTACATGTAAATTATTGAGAAAGTCATTTGTAAACGTGAAATATATTATAAGTTGTTCTTAAAAAAAACGTCTTGTTTATTAAGAATTGAGGTAAGAACTAAAAGGAATCAACGACAAACAATTAATTTCCACATGATAAAAAGCAATATAATCCAATACTAAGTTTGTTGTTATTTATTTGCTTGACGTCCTCTTTGAAGTTCTCTTTTCCAACTGTCCTAATGCATTCCATCATAACATCCAACCAGAATCATATCGTGCAGAGAGGATGTATTAGCCTCGAGAAGTGAAGTGTTACTTGTTGTCAATGTACATTATTCCAAAATTTTAATTACAGAAATTTGTAATAGGTGGATGATGGTTACTCGATTTCTTTTTTCCTATGGGAGACATTTACGTTCCAACCATTCCCACCTAAGCTATTTAGTTCAAAGTATGCATGTGTTTTGCATAGTGAAAAATACCCTACCAAGTCTTATTTGTAGTAGGGACAGTGCAGGATTGGTTATTCAACACTATATAAGACCATGGTGCTTTAGTTAGTAGAAAAGAATAAGGAGAAGAAAAAACCATATCCATACTTGTTAGCTACCATCTGAAGGAGATCCATAGATATATTATATGGAAGATTTTTCAAATTTGGATACTTTAGGAAAAGCAAGTTAGGTTTAGTTTAAAGATTTTCTATTATTTGATGCTATATCTTTAGTTGTTTTCCTATTTAAATTACACTTTGTAATGCCTTGTGTAATGAGGGTTAGCACATTGTTTTAATTTCTTCTTCTTCTCGCTCTTTTCTGTCTTCTATTCTCCCATTTCTATCCTCTTCTTACGTATTACTCCCTTATTTAACCGTTATGTTATTTTATACGAGTCTCTTTTTTCTCTATCTTCTAGATGAAAAGGAAATTCAACACAGGTGTTTAACTGGACTGCACATTTATACCTTGAAAGCAAGTGGAATGAAATGAAGATAGTTTAAGAAGAGAAAGACAAAAATTGAACCTTGGAAGGGTAAGTAGACATGTCCCAACATTCTTTTCTCTGCAAATGCCAAACATAACAAATAGCAATCAATCAATAATGCAAGAAAACAGATAGAAGTTTCATTTGTTATTTACAAAGATCATAAGTTGCATGAATGACTGTTCCCTTGCTGAAACGGATGTTATTGTTGTTCATTAAAATAATAGGATAATAAGAGCCTAATTTGCTATCCACTATAATGATTCATTATTTTTTCAAGAATGTGAAAAAAATTCTAAGAGTCTACAACCTAAAGTCGAAATAAACCCGAGTTTGGATGACTAAATTCCGAAGTTATCAAAGTGTGCACCCGCCTGCTTGTAAAATTGCCTATGGATATCTGAGGAAAAAATTGTAAGATAGAAGCTAAATTTATTTCATGTATTGTACGGCCTAGTTCAGAACGCAGATTTTATAAACAACTGAACGTGAAATTCTTCATCATAAATTGAGTCTGAGCAACTCTCCATAATAGAAAGACGAAAACAATTCGTTATAATCAAACCTATAACAATTTCCTAAAAAATAAATAAACGAATAGTGTTGTCATGTGTAAACATCGTCAAGCTCGAAGGCATAAATATATAGAATATTCAAACGATTTCCGTGGAAAAACCTCCATAACAAGTCATGAGCATTATATTACAGGAGTGGAAATGACCTAAATAGAGAAAAAGGTAGAGATATTGTTATGCACTTTTATTTGAATTTGGCAAAGAGGAGGATAGTAAACCAAAAGGCTATAGACTTTTGTGTCGAAGTGTATTAAAGTCGTCAAGGACCTCTGAAAATTTAACCGGGGGCGACCAAAGTTCCTTTCAATGAATAGCTTAAATAGTATTCAATATATTTGATTATATGCTTCTTTGTTCATTTTATGACAGTGTATAAATTTGAAAGTGTCCATATAATTGCCCTAAAGTACTCCAATCAACTTGTGTGTGTGTGTGTGTGTGAGAGAGAGAGAGAGAGAGAGAGAGAGAGAGAGAGTACTTGAACCATAACATAGTATGAGATTTTCTAAACATGGGAATAATAATCACTGTCAACACATGAATGTTATATCATGTAAATTTTGAAGTCTCATGAACTAACAAACACGTTATAAAGTCAGTCACCATTATAAAACAAAAGATAGTGTACGATTTACACATTCATTAACATTCACAAGTAATAATTAGTTTGTCTAATTTAGTTTGTCTAGGAGTGTGGAGGATTATCACAAGGAGATGGAGATTGCTATTATTAGAGCGAATGTTGAGGAGGACGGGGAGACCACTATATCCCGATTTTTGAATGGTTTGAATAGGGAGATAGCTAATGTGGTAGAGTTGCAACATTAAGTGGAGTTGGAAGACACTGCATGTAGCTATGAAGGTAGAAAGACAATTGAAGATGAAGGGGATATCTACATATTCATCGGTTTCTAACTCTTCTTGGAAACTAAAGTGGGATAACAATAAAGGTGATGTAGCTGTTTCAAAAGGTAAAACTGGGCTATCAAAGGGAAGAGAAGAAGTTGCTAGCAGAGCTACACCCAAGGTGGAATCCCAACCCTCTCGGAATCTGGATATCAAGTACTTTAGGTGCTTGGGATCGGGACACATTTGCTTCTCAATGTCCAAACAAAATGATGATGATCTTGCGCGATAATGAGAAGTGGTGAGTGATAGTGGAGGTGAATATGATAACATGCCGGAATTGGAGGATGCTAGATATGGTGAGAAAGTGGAGTATGCAGTGGGGGAGATGTTGGTTACACGGCGAGCTCTTAGTGCTCAAATCAAAGTGGATGACTTGGAGCAAAAAAGGGAGAGAACATATTTCATACGAGATGCCACGTGAACAATAAGGTATGTAATACAATTATTGATAGGGGTAGTTGTACCAATGTGGCTAGCACTACACTTGTTGAAAAATTGAGATTAACTATGCTAAAATATTATAGGCCTTACAAATTGCAATAGTTGAATGAATGTGGAGAGGTTAAGGTGAATAGACGATTGAAGATAAAGGGGACATCTACATATGAAGGTGTAAAGACATGTAGCTATGAAGGTGGAAAGACAATTGAAGATGAAGGAGACATCTACATATTCATCGGTTTCTAACTCTTCTTGGAAACTGAAGTGGGATAACAATAAAGGTGATGGAGTTGTTTCAAAAGGTAAAACTGAGCTATCAAAGGGAAGAAAAGAAGTTGCTAGCAGAGCTACACCCAAGGCGGACTCCCAACCCTCTCGGAATCGGGATATCAAGTATTTTAGGTGCTTGGGATCGGGACACATTACTTCTCAATGTCCGAACAAAATGATGATGATCTGTGCGACAATAGGAAGTGGTGAGTGATAGTGATGGTGAATATGATGACATGCCAGAATTGAAGGATGTTAGCTATGGTGAGAAAATGGAGTATGTAGTGGGGGAGCTGTTGGTTACACGGCGAACTCTTAGTGCTCAAATCAAAGTGGATGACTTGGAGTAACAAAGGGAGAACATATTTCATACGAGATGCCACGTGAACAAAAGGTATGTATACAATTATTGATAGGGGTAGTTGTACCAATGCGGCTAGTACTACACTTGTTGAAAATTTGAGATTAACTATGCTAAAATATTATAGGCCTTACAAATTGCAATAGTTGAATGAATGTGAAGAGGTTAAGGGGAACCGACGATTGTGGGTGAGTTTCTTAATTGGGAGATAATGTGTGATGTAATTCCTATGCATGTCGGGCATATCATGTTGGGAATGTCATGGCAATATGATAGGAATGTGGTTCATGATGGGTATAAAAATAGGTACAACCTTACTAAAAATGGGAAATCTATTACTCTTGCGCCTTGATGCCACAACAAGTGTATATAGATCAAATCAAATTGAAAAGTGGAAGAAAAAAGATTGAGAGAGAAAGTGAGTGAGATTGATCTTTCACAACAAGTGAGTAAGAGAAAAAATAGTGAGGTGGCTAAAAGTGAGAAAAAAAGAGTGGAGCCACAAGAGAGTAAAGGTAAAAAGTCCTATGAGAGGAGAGAAAAGTCGAAAATGAATTTCTTTACAAAAGGGAGTGAGTTGAAAATGGTAGCAGTAATAACCAAGCGATGATCTTGTGGTTTATAAGGAGTCATTCCCCAATTTTGAGGAAGCTAATACACCCCTCCCTAGTTTGGCTACTTCGTTGTTGCAGGAATTCGAAGACGTGTTCCCATAGGACATGTCTAATGGGATACCACCCAATCGAGGCATTGAATATCAAATTGAATTCGTACCTGGAGCTGTCATTCCAAACAAACCGACTTATCTGAGTAATCTTAAGGAGACTAAGGAACTTCAAAGGCAAGTGGAAGAATTGATGAGCAAATGGTCTGTAATGGAGAGTATGAGTCAATGTGACGTGTCGTCCTACCTATGCCAAAGAAAGATGGAACATGGAGGATGTGTGTCAACTGCAAGGCCATCAACAAAATAATGGTGAAGAATCATCATCATATTCTTAGGTTAGATGAGATGTATTGCATAAATCATGCATATTTAGTAAAATTGATCTTAAAAGTGGTTATCATCAAATTAGGATGAGGGAATGAGATGAATGGACAATCACTTTTAAAACTAAATGTGGGTTGTATGGGTGGTTAATTATTTCATTTGAACTTACTAATGCACCAACACCTTTATGAGATTAATGAATCATGTTTTACGTGTATTCATAGGTAAATTCGTAGTAGTTTACTTTGATAACATATTGGTCTATAGTAAGGATCTAATTAAACATGTAGGACATTTAAGATGTGTGCTTGTGATCTTAAGGCAAAAATAAATTTATGCTAAATTTAAAAAGTTCACAATTTGTATGAAAAAATTATTTTTCTTGGTTATATCGTTAGTGCAAAGGGTATTGAAGTGGATGAGGAAAAAATCTAAGTCATTAAAGAATTGCCAACACCTAAAAGCATAATTGAAGTACGAAACTTCCATAGGTTAACTAGTTTTTATAGGCGTTTCATTAAAGATATTAGCACACTTGCCACACCACTTACGGAAATTATAAAGAAAAGTGTAGGATTTCATTGGGGCGTTGAATAAGAACATGCTTTTAATACTATTAAGGATAGGTTGTGCATTGCATCAGTTTTATCACTACCTAACTTTAACAATAATTTTGAAATTGAATGTGATGCCTCACAAATAGGAATTGGAGCTGTCTTAATGCAGGAACGAATGCTAATAGCTTACTTTAGTGAAAAGCTAAGTGGAACATCTCTCAATTATCCTATATATGACAATGAGTTTTATGTACTTATTCGAACTTTGGAGACAAAGCAGCACTGCTTATGGCCAAAGGAATTCGTGATTCACACTGATCATGAGTCCTTGAAGCATATAAGGGGTCTTGTAAGCTAAACTAAAGACATGTAAGGTGAATGGAGTTCATCAAAACACATTTTCATATGTTATTCGGTACAAACAAAGTAAATAAAATGTAGTAGCGGATACTTTGTCAATGAAGTACGTATTTCTAACTTCTTTAGGCACTAAATTGCTAGGATTTGAATATGTTAAGGACATGTATGCTAATGATCTAGTTTTTTCTAATATATATGAATCATATGATAAGGGTGGTATAGATAGATTCTTTAGGCATGATGGGTATTTATTTCGGAAAAATAAGTTATGAACTCCTAAATGTTCAATGAGAGAATTATTAGTACGTGAAAGATATAGTGGAGGTCTAATAGGTCATTTTGAGGTTAAGAAGACCTTAGAGATGCCGATGAACATTTTTATTGGTCTAAAATGAAAGTTGATGTAGATCGGATTTGTTATAGATGTATCATTTGTAAAAAACTTAAATTTAAGATTTTACCTCAGGGTTTATATATGCTATTACATGTTCCATTGAAACTTAGGTTGATGTGTCTATGATATTTTGTGTTGGGTTTGCCTATGACTAAGAAAGGAAGAGATTCTACGTTTTTTGGTGGTAGATGGATTTAATAAGATGTCACATTTTATTCCATGTCTTAAAACTGATGATGCCACCAATATTGTGGACTTATTCTTTAAGAAAGTAGTGCGCTTATATGGGATTCCTCGAATTATTATATTGGATAGGGATGTTAAATTCATTAGTCACTTTTGGAGGATTTTGTGGAATAAGTTAGGAATCAAGCTATTGTTTTCTACTACTTGTCACCCACAAATGGATGGTCAAACTGAGATAGTTAATAAGACTAGGGCTGTAAATGGATCGGATATGGATCGAATCTGCCTATATCCGATCTAATCCGATAAAAAAATTATCTGATCCATAATCCAACTGATATTTGATTGTTAAATCCATATCTGATTTGCTATGTTATTGGATATTCGATACAATAATCCGATTTGAAATTAATAAAAATTAGGAAAAAAATCAATGTTGGAATCAAATCGTCATACATTAAACGAAAAATTGAAAATCGTCAAATAAATCGTTAAACCGGTCGGTTAACCGTAAATCGAAAAATCGATTCTGATTTTTATGTTCCTTAAAAAGTTTTGAGCTAACTTGAGGTCCACCCGTTTTCACTAGCAAGCTCAATAGTGACTTCTACCATCATGCTTTTCCTTTTTAAAGGAGAGATCATATTCTAGTTTTCTATTGACATTCGATGTGGGATAAGATAAAATTGAATTTTAATTCTAATATGAATATTTTATTTCATTATTTTCATTAACAAATCAAATTATTTGTTACATATTAATTATTAGTTTTTGAAGTTGTAAAATAAATTTAATTAAAAANAGTTTTTGAAGTTGTAAAATAAATTTAATTAAAAAAATATAGATATTTATTTACTTTAAATTAGTAAACTACAAATACAGAAATCTATTGTTTTTATAATATTTGACATTTATGTATATAGTTATTTATTCAATTTGACGACCGGTTCGACTTTTTGACTCTTGACTCTCTTCCTTTTTCGGGTCGATGCCCGGGTAAATTTTTAAAACATTGGTTGAAATAAATTTTTTTTTTTTAATTTTCCAATTCTTAAATAGGTTTAATAATCAAAAAAATTTCAACATTTTTTTGTTTTGAATTTGATTACTTTTTTATTATATTTTCTCATTTATCTATTTTAGTAATGAATAATATGTTATAAAACTATTTTACCGACTTAATTATTTATAACAAATCAGATCGGATTGTTTTCACATCGGATTGACCTATATGCATATTTGATCCATTTAATTAACGGATTATCGGATTCGAATTTTGATCAGGTTATCGAACCGAGACCCTAAATTCATCTCTCATTAATTTTGTCGGATTTAGATCTGATTCGGATCAAAATTCAATCCATTGATAGCCATAAATAAGACTATGATATAATTGTTACAAACTATAGTTAATAAGAATATGAAGAGTTGGGAGGAGTGTTTACCATTCATCGAATTTGTATATAATAGGGCCACGTATTCTACTATTTCTTTTTCACCATTTGAAATTGTATATAGTTTTAATCCACATTTACCTGTGAATGAAAGAGGTAGCTTAGATAGACTAGAGGTTACAAATTGAGAAGATAAATGAGCATTATACTTATTAAGCAAACAAGGGACGAAAGCGCGTTATATTTGAACAAGGAGATCGGGTTTGGGTACACTTGAGGAAAGAGCACTTTCCAAATCAAAGGAAGTCAAAGTTGCAATCCATGGGCGATGGACCACTTCAAGTCCTTGAAAAGATCCATGGCAATGCCTACATATTAGATCTTTCAGGTGAGTATAATGTTTCGGCTACTTTTAATGCCTCTGATCGTTCTCTCTTTGATGCAGGTACAGATTCGAGGTCGAATCCTTTCGAAGAGATAGGAGACGATGTGATCCAGGATACGATGACAAGTCCGGACAAGGATCTATTGGTCATTGAGGAATGACCAATGACGATGTCGCGGGCAAGAAGAAAGTCAATGAGGTTATGAGATTGCATGTTCAAATTACGGTGGACGAAACATTGATCACAACAAGCAAATGAACAAATTTCATATTGGGCTTGGAAAAAGAAACAAGATGGATCAACTTGGTTCAAGCAGCGGACAAGAAAGTTGGAAAAAGTAACTATGCGACCACATAGTTACCCTACGCATACGACGACATACCTCTATATCGAGAATTAGAGTTGTCTTTTTGAATAAACTTTGCGATCACATGCACATACACTACGCAGCCGCATAATACAAGTTCGGCACCAAATTTTTCAATATTTTGGAAAGAATCTTATTTTTATTTAAAACTCTAGTTTTATGGTAATTCTTGATATTTTTAATATTAATTTCATTTTTAAGTAGCTTTTATGGGTTCCTTATAAATAGGACACATTCCATTCATTATAAAAAAACACACACAATTTGAGAAATAATATTGTGAGGCATATTGTTGTCTTCTCGTTCTTCAATGAATTAATTTTAAACTTATCAAGAATTAAATTCTTGTGGCGTTTTACAATATAAGTAAGGTTCATAAGTTTTGTGATCACGGGGTCAAGATATTGTTAACCATTGTCTTGGTTCTTTGATTCAATAATTTATTGGGTCGAGCTTATCAAACGTTGATTTTTAGCTTTTTTTGATTTTGTTCTAATTTGTCGTGGTTCCGTAGTTAATATTACCATGTGTGTTCACATCATAAAGGGTCCCAATTTATCCAAAATAAAACTTCGTGCACTGAGGTTGGGGGTTGGTGGGTGTAGTTGAGTGGTGACGATGGATGACTGAATTTCGGTATTCTATTTTACAGTGGTTTGGGGTCCTTTTGGATAAGAAAGCAAAAACAATGACTAAGTTGGAGATGATAAATACGAAGGCAAATGGTATATTGACGCGGCTACCATGGATGAGCGGTAAACCTATTACTTTGAAGTAGGTGGTGGTTGTTGTAGGTAGCTTAGGGTGGGATTGGTTGTTTATAGATAGGCTGGGGTAGGTCGGTGTGGTGAGTTGAAGAGTGTCCATGACCAATTAATTTTATAATTCGTGACTAATTAATTAGATAATTTGTTATTAATTTGTAATTGTGAGCGAAAAATTTTCTTTTTATGATTGTGATTTTGTACGATTAGTGATTGATAGACCGTAAATTGTGTGTGATTGTAACTGTGGCCAGAATAATTAAATTATAGGTTACAAACTTTTATCAAGGTCTCAAAATGTGACCAGCTGATTTGTGAAAAATATCTAAAACTAATACATATTTTTTTGTCACATTTTGTGACTTTGATAAAAATTTTGACATATAATTTAATTAAATAAGTCACAGTCACAATAATACATAATTTGTTGTTACAGTCACATGTCAGTTACAAATAATACAAGGTCAAAATCACAAATTGTACATTTTTGGACCTTGATAAAAAATTTTGATAAATTTAATTAAACAAGTATGTCACAATAATACATAATTTATTGTCACGTTCACATGTTAGTTACAAATAATACAAGGTCACACTCACAAATTGTAAATCACAATAACATATAATTTATGGTCACTATTTTGTACAAGTCATAAATGATAAAATACTACGGTTTAAAAAAAAAAAACATAAAATGCGTGTTATAATTGCAAATCTAGTCACAATAGCACATTTTTATATGTCACAACTTATTTATTGGTCACAAATTATCGAATTAGTTAGTCACAACTTAAGTATCGGTCACATAATATCAAATTGATTGGTCAAAACTTATTTCAAAGTTACAAATTATCAAATTAATTAACCACAATTTATTTATAGGTCACGAAGACACAAATTGTAGATCACAATTACATATTTAGTCATAAATTACATATTTTGTAAGATACATAATTACATATTATTTATTGATCACAATTACCCAATAATTAATCACTATTGCTCTTCATCGGAATCACACCCAACGACCACCATCATTGAGTCTCATTTATTTTTTTAGAACAGTACAAACTAATACTCTTGAAAGAACAATAATATCAAACCAAACATTAGATCAGTTTTCTATTTAAACAGATTTAAAATCAACTTCTTAATCTCATAAACAACTTTTAACTTATAACCTTTTTTTTTTTAAATCTAGCCAAGGGAACACTTAATAACCATGACTCTCCAATCGAGAGTCCAGCCCTGAACTATTTGTGAGCTCAATCTTTTGAAACTTTAGGTAGTGGTAAAAAGAAATGGATATTTTAGGGGGTGGGAAATACGTAAATACAGTCTAAAGATATATTCAATTTTGACAAACTTGAGACTTAAATATATATCATTAATTAAACAAGTAATTAAATATATTAATGTCATAATATCATACAATTTATAGCCACGGTCATAGAGCGTTGCAGTCACAATAACAAATTTTGTAAGTTACAACTTATTTATCAATCACAAATTATTGAATTAAATGGTCACGCATTATTTCTCGATTACAGATTTTATAGGTCACGACTTAATTCACGATCACAATTTCTCGTTCACAAATTATCAAATTAATTGATCACAACTATTTTACGGTCATAAAGTATCAAATTAATTGATCAAAATTTATTTATCAATCACAAATTATTAAATTAATTGGTCGCAATTTATTTCTCGATTACGTATTATCAAATTGATCACTCATAAATTAAATGCTCACAAATTACACTTCATTTCTTGCACTCAACCCACCCCCATGACCCAATCCAACATCATGTATAGAGATCGATCAATGCATAAGAAAGTTGTGGTAAGAGTTGGAAAGCAGGAAGTAGATCATTACACATACACACACTCACATGGTATGAAGCAGCGGTGCCCATCGCGGCTGCCGCACGCTGCATTGGCGCCGCCGAAGGTTGCCAATGCTGATAAAGAACAAGAAGAAGACAATGCAAATTGGCTAGATACCTGAATGAACAGAAACTCCACAGATCATAAAAGAGATAAAGTCAAGACTTTTGAAATTGACACACCAAATCTGAATCTGCCCATTAAAAATTCACAATACCGTATTTCAAATCACAGAATTCATTCCAAATTTTGTCGATTCTCCCCATCATAGTGTTGGGTAAAGTCATTTCCTTCATCACCAAGGAACTCATTTAATGTAAAGAGGTTGGTAAATTGAAATTTTCTTCTTTAGCCAATGTCAGCCCGAAATTTCCAGAGGAAAAAGACAATTATTTAAGCCGTGTAGAGAGAAAATATTGTGAGTTAAGGGATAAATTATAGAGAGAAAAAATATTGTTTTCTCCTAGTATTTTCTACTATAGTGAAATCATCCTATATTTGCTCGTGGATGTAGCCGAAATTGGGTGAACCACGTAAATACTTGCGTCCATTTGTTTAGCTGCATTTTCTCAATTCCACTATCATTAGAAGCCAAACTTGACCCACGTTATCGTAACAGTGGTATCAGAGCAAGGTTTTGTGTAGGGTCGTTGTACATTATTTACATACATGTTACTATTTTCATTTATAGTATTGGTGAACTATATGGCGGCAAAGTATAAGATTGAAAAGTTCAATAGGAACAATTTCTCATTGTGGAAAATGAGAATAAGAGCAGTTTTGAGAAAAGATAACTACTTGGCGACAATTGGATAGGCCCGAGGAGATCACTAGCGATGCTAAGTGGAACGAGATGGATGGCAATGCAATTGCTAATTTGCACCTCGCGCTAGCCGATGGAGTATTGTCAAGTGTGGTGGAGAAAAAGACAGCCAAAGAGATATGAGATACGTTAACAAAGCTATAGGAGGCCAAATCGTTACACAACAAAATTTTCTTGAAGAGAAAGCTTTACACCCTTCGGATGATGGAGTCAGCTACGGTGACTGACCATATCAACACCCTCAACACTCTATTTTCACAGCTCACATCAATGGGGCATCACATAGAGACAGGTGAACGTGCTGAAATTCTACTCCAGAGTCTATCTGATTCATATGATCAACTCATCATCAATATTACAAACAACATAGAAGTACTCGTCTTATCAATGGGGCATAACATAGAGACAGTTGAACGTGCTGAAATTCTACTCCAGAGTCTACCTGATTCGTATGATCAACTCATCATCAATATAATGAACAACATAGAAGTACTCGTCTTCGATGATATTGCAGCAGTGGTTCTTGGAGAAGAAAGTCGGCGCAAGAGCAAAGAAGATAGACTAGGAAGCTCACAGCAAGCTGAAGCTTTGACGATGACGAGGGAGAGATCAACAGAATGTGGCTCCAGTGGGAGTCAAAATCGGGTAGATCAAATCCAGGAGTAAGAAGAATGTCAAGTGTTATTACTGTGGCAAGAAATGGCACTTGAAAAGGGATTACTGGAGTCTCAAGAATGAAGAAGCCAAAAGAAAAGGTCCTGAGACATCAAAAGCTCAGAGTTGTGTAGCAAACACCTCAGATGATGGTGAAATTTTA
>CAIGRP010011395.1:0-16086 GCA_903798385.1 Fraxinus cuspidata
TTCGTCCCGAAACGATCGAGAAAAGACGGAAGGTAGTCTAACGAAGCAGACTATTGCCGCACGTTGTTCTTTCTGTGTAAGAAGAAAGGTACCCCATGAAACCGTGACTAAATAATATATATAAATTAATTTTTTAAAGTTTAAATGTATTTTTTATATATTAATATTTAGTTATTATTTATAATACGTATAAATTGCATAAATTTTAAATACATTATAAAAAAAATTATAGATTTATAACGAATTTTTAAAAAAAATACTAGCCAACTCGGCTCGGGGCCGGCTTGGCCCGCTAAGGCTCAAGCCGAAAGCTCGGGCCAAGCCTTTTTTTTTTGGCCGAGTTTTTGCTCGGCTCGACTCGGACCCAAAAAAGCTCGGACCTATTTTGCTCGAGTTGAGCCCGAACTTTGAGTTTCGGCTCGTGACTCGGCTCGGCTAGTTGACATTGCTACCGGTTCACAGATTGGTTCAATTATAGAAATACAAGTGATTGATCTAGTTAAAAACTGATATCAACTAGGAATGTTTCTACTATTGTTAGTAAATTTTAGGATTTTGTATTTGATCGAATGATGAAACTCGTAATTACATTGACAACAATATTCAAAGGTTTGATCTAGCTTAGCTCGAACCATCCATAAATTTTGCGGGTTCAAAGGTAGTGCTGGGCAATAATTGGTTTGGATGCAGGCAGTTCAAGCTAGACCAACCCCGTTCATTTTAACATCCCTATGTGCACGACTCTTTTAATCCAACAGTGAAATGAATCATGGCATATTGAAAATTTTATTATAAGGTCGCTCAATTCATAGATTTGTTTTTGTGATGGTTGGATTTTATTTCTTTGAATTTTATTATTTAACGTACACTTTTGTTTTTTAATTTGACTATTTTATACGTTATGTTGACAAAAAATAGCAGATAATTCCAAATTGATTCTGATTGACGATAGAATTGTGTGACTTAACTTCTGTTTAACATTGAATTTACTGGTAATCCTCCAAGATTCTTATTATTGTAAAAAAAAAATTAAAAAATAAACATCCAATGTATGTAAACAAGAAGATGAAGTATGGCTGTAATTTTTTTCAAATTGGGAACTCAATATCAATTGTCAAAGTCCATAATCAAATTCAGGCCACCTTGAAAGGGAATCGTTTAAAGAGTTGGGTCAACAATGTTTTAAAGGATGGCTATATTAATACCACAATTTTTTGTAAGTACATTACAATTTAATTGTTGATGCTAGATGACTAACCATCCATGTAGGGTGGTCGTCCTGGGAATTAACATTATGGTCAATCGTAGTATAACCAACGACTTGATAGTGTTTAGTATAGTGAGCTAGATCCTTGACACGTAACGATTACAGCTATTTGAAGTCAATAAATATAAGTAAACTCCCTCCAAAACCATTCATTCACAAACTAATTCAAACACCACCACCTCTAGGAAATCTCCTAGTCTAGAAAAAATAAAACCCCAACACCCGCCAGAAAACTTGTCACCGCCATGCACCACTAGTAAAAACAAACCAATGATTCACACATATCAATTATTATATTAAAAGTTCATGTTGTCATACTTAATTTTCAACTTTTTTTCATTGCATTTTTTATCTACAATCTTTCGTTTAATAACACATCTCGTCACTTATGACGGTTTTCCTTCCGAAAATTCTGCTAAAATGACGTAAGAAAGACTTATTTTCTCCTCATATTTTTAAATAAGCAAAAAAATAATAAATAAGTGCTACTAAACATTTGTCCCTTATTTTAAGGCACATTAAAAAATATTTGGAGGAAAGTTATGAGGGACGCCACGTGCTAACTAGTAGAAAGTTGAAGATAAAAATCCGATTAAAAACGTTGGGAATCTAAGTGTTACAACTAATAAAAGTTAAAAACCTTTAGTGCAATTGAAATGTAATGCATTTTTTAAAAGCAACGGTGTAAATATAATTACCTGAGTTTAAAAAGGCTTCAGTTTAATTTTTTAATTTAAAAGGCCTCAATTTATGATAAAAAGTCTTAAATATCCTTGATTTTGAGAAGTAGGGTGCCGTTATAATAACTATTACAAAACGACCCTATCTTATTTTATGAATAGCAAAAAACAATACTATATCATTTCGTGAATAGCCTTAAACTACGCTATGCCATTTTGAATTCCAAACTTTAAGAAACGATTCGTTTAGAAAATTGCAAAAATAAGTGTAAGTACGAGAAATAAGAGCTTAGGTAAGTTATTAAAGAAAATAGACTAAACAATATTTAATCAGTCGTGTTCAAATAAATAAAAAAATATTTTAATTGATAACTTTACAAAGTAATGCAATAGAGTGAAGAAATTGGAAGTTTCGTGGAGCAATTTTACCATCTCCATGTAATCGATTAATCGTGTTATGTGACACCCTAGTAATTAAAATAGTTAGACGAGAGTAAATGCATTAAAGTTAGAATGGATCTCATAATTTATTGTCTAATAGAACTATGATGTATTTCAATATATTAAATAAAAACCAAGACGTTGATTTCCACTTAAATTGACGACGAACACCGCTCCGATAAATAGGATTATTTGTCTAAATACCTAAGAGTTTTGACTAATTCATCCCAAGCCCCAATTGAGAGAGAGAGAGAGAGGGGGAGAGAGAGAGAGAGAAGGCTATTGTGCTATCTATTTCGAGAGAGAAGGCTATTGGGCTATCTATTTCTACTTTTGCAAAAGCTTATCATTTTCTTCCCTTTTACCCCGGCCCTACTATATGGTAAAAACCAAAGTCAATTCAAATAATCTCCAGGCAACATCTTTTCAAGGGAGATTCCGACAACAAATTTGAAGGACTACCTTTTATCTAAAGAACCTTCTTTACTTCTAACTAACAACATATTTGCACTGAAATATATTTCAAATCACACGTTACTTTACCTCCTCAAATTTATCTAAACATCATGAATCGTTAACGTCGCTATACATTAAATAGGGTCGAGTCACATATTGAGCAAGCTAGTTAGTTTCCATTTCTTACAACTGTCGATAACTAATCGTACGTATTTTCGCATAATACAAGTTTGGAATTAAAATGAGTTTAGGTTGTAGTGATTGACTGATAAAGAAACGAAACAATGAGTGAGGTGGAGGGTTTTGGTAGATTTAAATGATATAGATACAATTTTATCCAACTGTTTAAACTTTTAGATTAAGTAGTTCATCTCCGTAACAATAAGTGTATATGCAAAAAATGAAATATATTACTTTCTTGCTGGCTAGTATGAGAGATGGATGGAATGAATTCAGAGCCTAACATGAAATTAATCCCAGGCAATTTGATCCATAGAATTGACATTACAATAAACTCCAGAAGGCAATAGTGCAGAATCAACAAAATCAAAATCAAAGCAAGTGCTGTCAAACGTATTCCCGCCCACATTCTGCAGATGATCACTACGGTTTATCTCGTTTATATTCTGTTCCTGCTGCGGTGCCATTACAATATCATCAGCTTTTGGTTGTTCAAATGGAAATTCAATGCCGCCAGCGTCCCACATGCAACTCTCATTTAGGGTTCCAAATCCAGAAGAGGACATGACATTGCTACTTTCCATTGAAGAACAGCTAGCAAACCCCAAAGCCGAGAGATCACTTTGACTAATTCTTTGTTGAGTGCTAACAAGCATAGAACTGTTTTGATATTGATCAGAGCCTCTAGTGTACTGGATGGTGTTATTATGACCATACTGTGGAATATTAATACGAGGCAGTAGAGTTGCAAGATCAGATGCTGCTGCAGTTTTCGATGAAGTATCCATAGTAAAAGCCGGCGTTTCTTGTTGAAAAGAGTTACTTGCATTGATGTTGTTTTTGAGTATCTTGGTTTGGTTAGAAGAGAGGAGAAGATTGTGAGTATTGGGATCTAAACCTTGAGCAATAAGCTTTTTCTTAATGCAAGAATTCCAGAAATTCTTCACTTCATTATCAGTCCTTCCTGGCAAATGTTTGGCTATTTGAGCCCATCGATTGCCTAAAATTCTATGCACATCAATGATTGTTCTCTCCTCTTGCTCCGTGAAAGAACCCCGTTTGAGATCCGGCCTCAAGTAATTTATCCACCGTAATCTGCAACTCTTTCCGCACCTTTGTAGCCCTAGATACCAAAGAAGAGTGGGGATATTATGCATAATAGTTCAACAAAAGCTTAATAGATAATTAAATAACGTACCTGCAAGTTTGGGAACAGAACTCCAACAGCCATGGCCATGGAGAGTGATATGCTTGACAAGCTTATCATCTTCTTCGGGTGACCAAAGTCCCCTCTTAACTTTCTGTTTGCTGCAGCAGTGATGCCCCATGTCTCCCTCACTGGCCCTCAACACCACTGTCAGCTACCTATATATTCATGGTGTGTAGGCCACTTAATTTTATTTTCATGTCCAATTAAGAAATCCCTTTTTTTTTTCTCTCTCTCTCTCTCACGGAGAGCTGTTTTTTCAATTGTTATACATGCTTGATATAGGTGAAGTGTACGTCATTCTATAACTTAAATTATAGAAGCCAACATACAGCAGCTTTCTAAGAAGAATGCTTGTAACAGCAGCTTCATTTGTACTCTTCTTTCTCTACTTACTTAAATATATATAGATAAAGAAACGTATCCCTTTCATGCACCCATTAATTATATATTCGTTTACAGTTTCTTGTGGTAAATATCATATCCATTAATCAAATATACACACTTGAACAAGAAAACTTGTCCCTTTCTGTTTTTTAAGACAACCATCCCACGTGTGAAGAGGTGACTTTGAGCATACCAATAGTAAATCAAGTAATTGTAATTAGTAAAATCTACATTTCCCTTGTCTGTAAATTAGTTCAATCGCTTAAGAATAAATCTGCATGGGCCCTCGCCATCCCGGGCACCCTCTATTGGTGCCATGTGGCGCCCGGCCCTGGCCATATAGCAGCTCTCATTGCTTAAAAGGAAGTTTTTTTTTTCACTCACCATAGAATACAAAGAGTAGTATTTATCGAAGAAATTAAAAACCTACTTAATAAATGTTAGTTAGTTGATAAATAATTTTTCGTTGTATAGAGTACTATTTTTGGTCAAAAAACAGCACATTTACTAGTTAATGGAATATAGCAAGCTGGTCATGAATACTCTTCATTTTCATCTTCTTTAACTTGTAATTTGATATTAATCACATAAGCAAGTTTAGACTTTAGACATCCTTTCCTCTTAACCTTCTTATTTTACTCTTAGACGAGACCCTCCACACATTTATATAGGCTAATCCTATTATAGTAGCTTGCTTGAACGGTATTACTTAAATTCTTTTCGAGACATTGATTTCAACAAGATTATGACCCTCTTATCATACAAACAACAAACTAAAGAATATTTAAATACACAACTGCATGTACATAAATGGTGTATCTCACAAGTCACAACGAGCAAGTGTATATATATGAGCGTATGTAGGGATTTTCTTGTGAAAAAGAATACGTATACGTAGTGAGTGTAGTTCACTTCGTTGATTTATTTAAAATCAACAAGTTATTTAAAAATAAGAAATCATATATGTAAAATTCATCATTACTTTGCTAATTAACCTTATGAGGAAAAGTGTTAGCTATCATAATCCCTTGCATCAAAATTCAACACAAAATCAATCATTATAAATTGCATATATACCCTTTTTAGGCAAAAAAATTAAACTATCTTTGATGAAAAAGTTAATATTGTATGATGATGGAAGGAACCATTTCTTTTTCAATATTCAACCGGACCATTTTCAATTTCTTGATGTCAACGAAAGAGAGTAATGATTTAGAGAGTTTGATAATCATTTTTCACCCCAACTTTTCCTCCATTTTCTGTTCCGATTAATTAATACTTAATTTCCATCTTACTTTGAATTAATTTTGTTTCTTCAGTGAGGAGAAAATCACGTAAAAAAGCAATTTCCATTCCACCTTTTCCCATATGTTACTTGACAATTGATCATCATTATTCATTACTTTGAGAGAGATTTATTAAATAATTCTTCTTCTTGTCATACACACACACGATACTACTATACACCCACATGCACTCTCTATATATAGTATTTGTTATATCTGGTAAAAATTAATGTAGGTCTATTGTCCTAAAACCTTGGCTTTTAGGGTTTAATTAATTAAAAAGATCATTTGGCATAGACACAGTGATGGATTTTCACCCCTCTATTCTATCTTCTCTAGTCAAAGTTCTTCAATGCCTCGTAAAAACCAAATTAATAATGATACCGCATTTTTTTCTTTTTTTCGCATAAGTTTGTCGAACATAAGAATCAAATACTATATCTAACCCTTGTTTAGTAGGGATTAAAATTAGTTTTATAGTAGATTTTGATAAAAAAAAATGATGAAATGTGTGGTTGAAAAATTGTAGGTTTCATGAAATATGTGTTAAAATTAATTGTCGATTTTGAGTTAGATTAAAATTTCTACCAAATAGGGTAGTGTAATCAAAGTACAATTCAACAAAATCTATAAGGAGTTCTGCAACATATATCCTCCAAAATAAAACGAGGTGTCGCCCATTACCAAGTAGGAGAGTTGATGCTGGGGGCCTCCGATGCCAGTGAATCCGATACCTTATTCTCAAGGTAGATGTGAGTAACCACATTGTCGATTTCAGAAAGCCTACCGACATATCCCTAGATAGGCGCAACTCCAAGGATCTTCCCAAGGGTTGATCTAGAATGCAGTGTGGCCACCGAATAAGTCGAGTCACTCTCCAGCCGAAGTTTCTTCAACCATAGGTCCAAGCATAATCAATGGAAAAGTTATGACTTGGGACGTTGTTAAGTTGTGGCACTTATTGTCGATCCTAATTATTACCACTTCGTGGAGTCGTCGTTAAACTTTATTATTATCATAAAAAAGGAGAGAGAGAGGTTGGAGAATATATGTTAATGATTTTTTCTGTTGTAAATATTTTTCTACCATATCGAATTGCTGTAGAGGTAATACATTATTGAGACGAGTCTCTATAAATCTTACATTTTCTTGCTTGTCTATTTTTCTTTCTACGAATTGATTGTTTTTATTGGAATAAAATTAGAATTTATAATTCTCATCGAACTAAAAGCATGCAGCAAACATCGAGTGTGAAAAAGAAACACATTTGAGAGCTAAAAGAATCTCTCATTATTATTGTCTACCAAAGGTCAAGAGCAATACCATCAACTCGTTTTTGATGCTCAAATTTAGACAATAGGACATCTCACAATCTCACGACAGAAGGGCATATCAGAATAGGTATTGAAAATTAGTAAAATCCTAGGCAATAAAATTTTACTTTTTCACAAAATTTGACTCAAGATTTTTACTAATTAATTATATTGTCTCGGATTTTATTAGTTTTTCAATAATTGGTATCAAAGCGGTCTAGATTAATTATTTTATGCTATATTTAATCTGAATTCTTTGATTGTATGTATTGTATTTGGGCATGAATCTTGAATGTTCTGTGTTTTTTAATAATTGAAGAATTAATTTTAAGAGATGGGTGAATATATGAATTCTTGATCGTTAATGCTTTTGATCTTGTTTCGGTTATAATTTCGTGCTAAAAGTGTTTATGGATATTATTTAGGATTCTTTATTTATTGAGAACCATAGTTTCCACTTCCCATATAACTTCATTTGATAAAGATTTAATTATTGGAATTTTCTTTTTTTCTATGAAATTAATTTGTGCTAATAAAAAAATAGTTTTTGGACCCGAACAATTGCACCATCGATCGGGTTTTGCACAATAAAAACAAATTAGTCGAATTCAAGATTGATATTCTCACCCAAACCATCATCTAACAAAAATGTGAAAGGTAAAATTTCACGTCATTTAGATATATAAATAATGATTAATTAAATTATAAAGCTCTAAACTGCTTTAACAAAGTTGACATATTTAGAAGCTTCTATATGGCTAATTTACATATAAAATTTTTATAAATTGTCGAACTTCATTTTCAATCACATTCTTTCAATAAATTAATTTACACGTGAATCCAAAATTTTCGTACAGTTTAACTCAACATTCTTAAGGAAAAAAAATATAATAACTATTACATTTTTTTTTTATTTTTTTACGAAAAATGGGCTCAAATGATAGCTTTCAAATCAATGCAATTTCTTTTCTCACTGATTTGATTTTGACCTGGCCAGGAGAAGGGGGGAGAGATGATTAATTAACTAGTTAATTAATTAGACTTTTTACTGTTGATCAAATGAATAAATTAATGTCAGTACGTACGTAGGACATTCATGCTGGAAAAGAAGAAGAATTTATTTGATGATCATCATGCTATCAAATACTGGAGCAGACAGACCACACAAGTGCAATTACAAAAGTTTTACATAAATTAATATTGCCGACACTTTGTAATTATCTCTTTGTAATCCTTTTTCTCTTTTCTTAATTTTTAAACCCCAATCTACACATTTGCCACTCTAGCAAGCTATTTATTCCCCTTGCACGCGCATATTAGTAGGATAATCGTAAATGTACGACATTGTTAACAAGTATGCTACTCGAATATCGTTTTTATTAAATCTGTGATGAATTTGTCTTAATTTCATTGTACGTGCAAGAACATATGTAAGTGAGCAAAATTAACTAGGGTTGTCGCACATACGGACCTCTTTGCAGCCTTTTGCTCTTCATTTTTTTTCTTTTATCTTGTATCAGTGTCGTGTTTAGATTTGACTTTTTATTTTACGTCTCAAAGTATTGTGCCCTCTCTCATTTCCACCCTTATATCACTACATTTATACAAGTTCTGAATGTTCTCTACATATATCACTTTTTATTTTACGTCTCAAAGTATCCTGTCCTCTTTGCAATGCACGATGATATAAACTAGACATGCATGTATATATTAACATTGTTCTTACCTTCGATGTGATGGGTTATTGTTTTTTCAAGTTTTAACAAAGTCTTTTTCTACCTTTTCACTAAATTATTAGATCTTTGCCTTGTTTTCAAATCTTTCATTTGACGCATCTCACCACGGCCTATAACTATAATACATTTTATGAACTTCGCTCTCATCTATTAATTAATTATTTATTAATTAGAAAACTTATTAGAGAAGTAATTTATTTTATATATGTTTGTTTTGGCCAAAGTTGGCATAACTAATTAATTAATTAAATAATACTTCGTGTCCTGCGAAAATAATTATTCAGATATTTGAGAAAGCTCACTGTACTGATACAGTACGTTGCATGGCAACTTCTGGCTCCATTTCTTGAAGGCCTGGTAAACTGAAAAATGTGATTATCATAGTAAGATGAAAGCTTCAATTTCAATTTTTAATATATAATAGGGTTGTTTGTTTGCAATGATGGAAAATAGGTGGAAAGAAAATGAATTTTAGGGAAAGTAATTGCTTAGAACTTATTTTGTAGGGAATTGTTAATCAAGTGTGTTTGATTTGTATAATTTTCCACCCGGGAAAATTTTGAAATTTTAGATCTTTTTGTTCACATTTTGCTTTATTTTACTTGAAAATTGTCCATTAAAGTGAATTTTTTTTTTTTATAAAATTTGTTACCATTGCCAAAAAGTTAAAAAAAAAAAAAATTGCTCGAAAACTATTTTTTTACCATTTTTTCATCAAAATTTAATGTTCGTTTAGCTTCATTATATATGAAATTTGTCCATTAAAGTGAAATTTTTTTTAACAATTGGCCATGAAATTTAGTTCAATTGCCAAAAAAAAATCGGCAAAACATGGAATTCATTTTCCCAACTACTTGAAATCAAGGAATTAAGGGGGAGGGTGGAAATCAATTTCCATGGAAAATATATGTTATCAAACATGCCAAAATGGAAAAATGGATTTTCCATGAAAAATACATGCTATCAAACAGGGCCTTAGTGTATCAATTTATCCCATATGGCTATAACTTGTCTTAGTTAACAACTAATTTATTGTCACTAACAATTCCTTCATCTAAATGTGCATTTCATTAGTTATTGAAAATTCAGAAGAACAACTAACAGTGTAAGAAAATGAAAGTTGAATAATAAATTTGTAATAAAAAAAGAGATCAAAATCCATGTTTAGTGCCTAAATAGGCTTTTGACACTTTTAAAGGTAATTAATGTTAGTCATTCAAAATAATTATTGCATAATAAATTCAATAAAACATGAAGAACTTATATTAAAGTCCATTAATTTAACACATGTATTGTCAAAATTCTCTGATATCAAGAGTTAGGAAATGTTATGTAATCACATGTTTAATTAATATACATGAATTAGGAAAAACCCTAATCTCTCAATTCCAAACTCTTCTGGTTTGCTAAAGGAACCGGGCCTTGCACTTGTTTAGCCACCATTTGAGAAGAATTTATATACGATATAATTTATCAATAAATAGAAATTAATAATGAATGAATGGATAATACTCATAGATACATTAAATTGAAATGTACTATTAAAACTAAAATTTAACAATGATTCATAGATTTTGCTAAACTAAGACGTTATGTACAGTATAGTAAATCTCCGGCCTTCTCGATACCAATAATAGAATACTATGATTTCGTACCCATATAAAATAGGTGAATAGTACCCACCTTTATCTTTTCATGGTGAGCCATACAGCTGTGGGATTGGATGTATAACAAGTGTACGAAAGAGTGTTGTCTAATTCTTCAGTGGTAAAATTACCCAGAATACATACTAAGAGTGTACTATGTATTGAAAACTGATGATTTCTGCAGTCTGTATTGAATCCATTCACTGTCCACCTTAGATTTTCATGTCTCCTTTGCGCCCCTTGTCCATCTATATATACCATTCACACTTCCCTCCATTGTAACAAACTGGGCGAAGAGCGTGTTAAGCGGAGTTTATTATTTTACAAAATTACTGCTTTTATTTTTCAAAATTTGGCAGACTTTTTATATTAGCCAAACTTGCTCTCTTGAGTGTGAGATTACTGCCTCTATGGAGGATTCTTGCTGACTACTGTGTTATGCATGGAACTACGTAGGATGGAGCTTCCTTCAGTCCAGTCCGAGGCAGGTTAAGGCTGATATTGCAGCTGCTGACTCGTTGGTTCATGAACTCACCAAAACTGAGGAATGGTGTGTTTTTGATCTAATGATGCAGGAGCTGTGTTCAGTTATTACTGTCACGTCTTGGACTGAAGGGAGCTCCCTACTATTTTGCTTTCCCTAATTATCAGTAACTTAAACGTTTTGCTTGTTTAATTCTAACATTGGGCTTTACTTCATAGTTGATTCTGAGATGTAATTCAATTTTCTTATTAATATCTTTTTGTTCTAATAATTGCAGGTGAAAGAAAGTTAGGGTTTCTGCTGCTTCTGAAGTTGTGACTCTCCTTCGGAGCTTTAGCACTAAAGAAATATTACTGAAGAGAATCATGTACGTTTAGTTCTGTTAGAAGATGGTTGTCTAGACCCTTGTTTTCGTTATTAGAATGAAGTTTGTTGTATTGTTTGTGTGAGCTGAGCTAGTCATTAGGCACTGGTGGCTGGTGAGAGTACATAAATGTTCATAAACCCTAGTTAGTATGTTTAGGTTGTGCAATATTTCAGTTTTCAACTTTTACGTTTGTGACTTTTCAGTTTTTGTACCCATTTTTCCGAACGCCAAGTTCTATGGCCTCTCAAACTAAATATTCAGCTATAGGTTTCACCTCGATTTTATGTTGAAAGTAGGGATCTCAAAAAATAGCCTCTGTTGATTTAAGTACCAGTGCGAGGTTATTGTGAAAAATTGTTGATCTTATAAATTGAGGCCTCGACCTGTAATAAGTGGAATGGCAAATAATCCTTGGCACAAGGAGATAATGTTGTAATTTATTAATTAATTGAAGGATTGATGAATGGAAAGCAGTACCTAATCTGGAGATAGGTTTTAGGATTTTTTAATGTGTTCGGTCTCTTAGTATTTTGCGAACTTAAATGGATAGAATTTTAGAATTTCCCAAAAAATTGATATGTAGGTTTTGGTCATTTAAAATTTTGTTGCATATTTTACTTTGTCGGAACGTATCCTTTTCCAACTACAAATGAAAATGTCATCCGTTTTTGTAGCTGCGAAATGTTATACTCTGATAATGTTCGACGATTACTTGTATGCTTGTGTATTCTGGCAATTGTCAATGTCAAACGTCATTTTTGTTAACAAGCTTGTGCCTATTATTTATAACGTAAAAATCAAATCTGGAGTTCAGTCCTTTGCTCGAGAGATCAGAAGCCTGCTTGAATCGTAGTAGGGTACATCTTAGATCAAGCTCTTTTCTCAGTCCCTTTTTGTACTTACAAAATCAACATCTAATTCAAAGCGCTTGTGCATGTGGAATAATTACCCAAGTGACTGCAGTTGAGGTTTTCTTAAACGAGGATTGCATCCATCAAATTTCTATTGCTGACTATGCGAAGGCTCTGTATACGAACTCTGTTCAATCGAGTTGCATCCTAAACAAGGACTGCATCCACGAGGTAATAGTTGGTCTAAGCAAACATAATACCTAGTTATGGATATTCTTTCATCGAGGAAAGAAGCCTAATTGGAATATGAAAACCCTACAAGAACTAATTAGGGAATTTTAAGGGCGTGTTTGAGCCACNCTTTCATCGAGGAAAGAAGCCTAATTGGAATATGAAAACCCTACAAGAACTAATTAGGGAATTTTAAGGGCGTGTTTGAGCCACACATTATTTTAGAAGGATAAATTTTGGAATAGTAGATTGATGGATAATATGTGGTTGAAAAAGAAGGAAAAGTTATTGACGTGATGAAAAATATTATTTTATTGAAGAATTTGTGGTTGAAAATTAGTAAAAAAATGAAAATGAAAATTTAATGTGACCTAAACATGGCCTTAATGTTCTGCTGTCTGTAAAAGCCATGATTCTCATTTTTAGGCACCTGCCAAACTTGTTTGCATAATCAACGTGAATTGATTTGGCCAGAATAATGTGCAAAAATGAATGAGGTAAGAGTTCGACTTTTTTTCTTTAAGACGATAATGCATCGTACTGATGCGACGGTATTTCGACACTTGCTTTAAAGATACAATGACCTCGACTTGTAATAGTAGCATTACAAATTATAAGATTTGGCGAACCTATTCACGTTTTGATCTTTCAAGAAATTTGAGGACTAAAATGTACGAAAATAATATTTTGAGGTTGAATTGTGAAATATGAATAATATAGGGATGAATGGATTACTTTGGAAGAAGAATAAATTTAAAATAGATTTTGGAGTGAATGAAAATCGAGGTATGGAGGCATAATTATAAAAGTTGAAAGGTTGTGTTCAAAAAACAGTGTCTTCAATAGGCACAAACTATTTGGACAGATTTAACCGTCAACCGTTTTTCTAGAAGAATTCACGTGTTACACACGGAAAATTCGGGAAAAAAATAATATAAATTAAATATTATTTTAACAAAAATAATATATATATCAGCTTGACCCAAGTCCAAGTCAAACTAGCTCGTCAGACAAACGGCGACGACGTGCCACTGGGGTGGGGGGGTGGCCCAACCTACTAGCATGTAGGTGATAGTCCAAGACTAGTTAACCAAGATGGAGGTAAATTGGTTATTAGAACTTTTACGAAAAATTAACTTAAAATAAAACACGTAATAACAAGATAAAGTAATTTTTAAATAGCAAACACGAATATGAAGATGATAAGTAAAAAGGTATAGAGAGTGCAAACGATATAATTGTGGAGGTTCGATCCAATGCAATGATGTACATCCTCTGTTACCAAACTCTCCGGCACGAGCAAAGTCAATTTCACTATGTTGATTTGCTTGTGGTGTAATACAACATTTTACAAAGCTTTTGGTGACTTATAATCAAGGAGCACCGATTCGTTTACAACGTTGAGTTTTTCGGAACCTCAACACCACCCACAATTCAAGTAAGTTTACAAATGATATCTTCGCTTCTTAATAAATGATTATTACAAAGTTGAGTACAAGAAGAGAAGTATGTTAACACTTAGATATCAATGAATAAAGTTCAAGTGCTAGGTGTGAAAATCTTAGATGTATGGAATGATTATCAAGAATTAATTTGTTCAAAGATTTTTCAATAGCAAAATGATTTGATGATGAATGATATGAGAACTCAATACAATGTTAGCTAAAACGAAAATGTCAATTGAATGCACAAAAGTTCACATTATAAGTGGTACGTGCCTGTTCGTCATCTGAACGTAAGAATGACCAGAATTTTTTGGGTCAAAACTTTGTCTTGTTTGCAGCCAGTAAACATTTTCCATAATATTTTTATTTGATATTTCAAGGTAAGTGGGGTTAATAGTATTCAAGATTAGATTGAAAATCTTACATTTGAAAACTAATTTTTGTGCAAACGTTTTTAATGACGTGAATTTTTACCGTGCATATGAAATTCATCACTTGAGTTTGCAAAGTGTCATTATGAAGAATTAAAGTACTTTATCTTTACAAACGAGCTAAATATTTAGTTCCAATATTTTCGATTAATTTGGCGTGAGTGTTCGATTTGTTTTTTGATTTTGAAACGACACAAAGTTTGTCTTCATGAGTGCATGATCCATTTTCATCTTTGAGCTTTCTTGATCGACAACTTTTCGTCCAATAATTTTGTCTCCAATTTGATTCAGTCGGCAACATGTAACATTTTAAAGATTCGAATTAGAGATAAGCATAGTTTGTTTGTTATAATCAAAATATAAGATTTGACATTAGGTCAACAATTTCTCCTTTTTTTTAATTATGACAAACAATGGATGATTTGCAATAAGAAGAATATTCCATATGATTTATATACTTGCATTGTTCTTCCACATATGTTTTATAGTTCAAGAATTCCCCATTTCTTATTCACGTTAAGCACACATTAAGCATGCAAATCATTGTATTAAGCATGCAAATCATCATTCATATGTTGTATGCAAATCATTGTTCGTTTTCTCCCTTTTGACCTAAGGAAAAAGAATATGTCATAAAGAAGCATACATAAGAAGACAAAGCAAAACATAAGGTAAAGAAATGACAAATATAATTCATAATGAAATATTCAATATGTAGTAAATAGGAAATGACAATGTGAAGTGAAATGTGAAAAATCGTTCATAGTGAAGTAAAAAATAATAAATTTCATGATAATGTGAGATCGAGCCAAGACTTGGACTCCGGAGGAGGAGGTGGAGGAAATTGGGCATAGAAGTGGGCGTAGAAGGCATCCTGCTGAGCCTGCATCACCGTCGTTGAGCTAGAATGGCTTCCTGTTTAGCTAGCACTCGATGGAGCATTCCGTCGAGACCATCAACCGCGGATGTAAGAGAGTCAGTGCGGCCATTCAAAATGTTGTATTAATCTTCGGTAAATGTGAAGCCGTTGCTGAGGAATGAGGGATGCTAGACCCCGGAATGTCGTGAGAAGGAACATGAGCTTCTTGTTCATCATCATCGTCGCCTTCGTCGTCACCCTCGAAGGGTAGAGTCGTTGGACCCGAGGTGGGGTCGAATCCCTTTGTATGTGTCACCCATTGATCATGTTCTTTGGTGATTTTCATGCGTTTAAGTGCTTTGATATTGATAGTGTCGGTGGGTTTAAGTTAGGGGTGGCAATAGGCTGAGCCGAGCCTGCTCTGCCCATTGCCCCACGAGCTCGGCTCGTGCTCGTCACGAGCTAGCCGAGCAGAAACTCAGCTCGTTACTCGTGGGTCGAGCTCAGCTCGGCTCGGCCTATGAGCTCGTGGCTCGTGGGCCTAGATGAGCTTCGGCTCGCGAGCTCGTCAATTTTTTATTTCATTATTTTTTAATATTTTAAGATAAGCCTTAAAAAAAATTATTTGGATGAGCCCACAAGCCGCTTGTCCAAAAACGAGCTGAGTCGGGTTCGTCTTTTAGACGAGCCCGAGCGGCTCGTGGCTAGTTTTTGACGAGCTGAGCGGTTGAGCCAATGAGCCGCTCGACTCGATTGCCACCCCTAGTTTAAGTTGAACAAATGTTTCATCATCCATGAGACGTGAAAGTGTTTGAAAAT
>CAIGRP010011412.1:0-22267 GCA_903798385.1 Fraxinus cuspidata
TTTACCAAAAAAATGAGAGAAATGAGGAAAAATTGGATGATTTTTGAGTTAAAATATGAATGGCAATTTTGTCTTTTTATAAATTAAAACTTTTTGAGTTTTTTTTTTTAAATTCTGGGTCAAAGGCCCTTTGTCCAAAATAATTGTCCTACCCGGCTGTTTGGCCAAATTTCCCCCTCAGATTGTTACTTTGGGGTTTGGCGGGTTCTTATTTATTTATGGATACAATACTGGACTCCCTGATTCTGCAATTCAATTTCTAGGGCATTCCCTCCCTTCTTTACCTACAGAATTTCCATATTGTGGAAGGTAATCAAGAAATCACGCGCGCGCACAAACACGAACACACACATTCGTAAAAATGACAAGAACATAAACATTATGATGATTAACTATGCTGTTTTTGACATGGACCGTAAAATCTTCGACTTCTTGGCGTGGTTGATTTTGTATAGTTAACTGGTTTCTTCTAGTGGTCTAATGTGGGTCTCTATGCCGAAGTAGTATTTCAAGGTTTTTGATTGTTATCGTGTTTGCTTGCGAATATGAATCAGGAATAGTCGAAACTGGATTAGTGAGGAATATATCTTAATTGTTTTGACAATATTTCTTTGATATCTGAAGCTGAAGTTTGATTGCCTGCTGAAGTATATAACTTTGTTATCCTTAATACTCTAGTCGATTAGATGGATGTTACTGGAACCTTGGAACTCAGATTTGAAATGATTCTCCTTCCGCTTCATGTTTGCAGCATATTTTATTGTCTTTAGAATCAGTTGGTTTTATTATGGAATTCACATTTTGAAAGGAAGTTTGTATCATATGAAGTTTACCTAAAAAAGGACCAATTACACTTCAAATATTCGGAGTGAGTCTCTAGTGAACTTCCTGTAAAAATTTTACTTGGTGTTGCACTCATATTCATTTCTTTATTTTTGCTTTCCTATATAATTTTTACTTTGTGTTGGCCCATAGTCATTTCTTTATGTGTGCTTTCTTTTTAGGTTTGTTGTATTACTTTTGTTTTGAAGACAACAGTATCTGCACCATGGAAGGGTACAATGTAGAATCCGATCATGTTACTGCAGAATTAGTTGGAATGGGGTTTGAGTTCTCTGATATTACAGAAGCTGTAAAAGCTGTTGGTGCATCATTGGATGATGCAGTTGAGTTTATCTTGAATAGCTCTCAAAGAACCAATAGCAGTGCATCAAGTAGTTCTGCACGTCTAAATGTAAGTAACAAAGTTCTTGGGAAAAGAACCCCCTCTTCCACAGAGTCTTTTGGTAAGATGCGGCAACAAAGCATAACAGAGCACCTTATGTCAGCATCTATGGCCAAAAGAAGCAAGGTTACAATTGAATCTCATGCATCTGCCTCTAAGTCAAATATCTTGCCCAGACATGCGGAAGAACCAGAAGTTTCCCTTCCCTTAACCATGGATCCTAGATTAAATATCGGTCCAGCAACAACCATTCTACCATCTTATTGCAAAGACGAAGAGGAAATTAGGCCATACTGGGAACAGAAGGTGAATAATCTACTAGGCAAGCATTTTGGATATTCATCCTTGAAGAATTTTCAGAAAGAAGCTCTGGAAGCTTGGTTGTCCCATCAAGATTGTCTTATTCTTGCAGCAACAGGATCTGGTACATTATTTTTACCCCTTCCTGTACTCTGCATCTATTTGTGCTAACATTCTTTGATTCAGGAATATTTTCTGCATCTCACAACAATGACCTGTTTGTAGGAAAATCTCTATGTTTCCAAATTCCAGCATTGTTAACTGGGAAGGTGGTGGTGGTTGTTTCACCATTAATTAGCTTGATGCATGATCAGTGCTTGAAGCTAGCAAAGCATGGGATATCAGCTTGCTTTCTTGGATCTGGTCAAATTGACAAAAGTGTTGAACAAAAAGCTATTAGCGGTGTTTACAACATAATTTATATCTGCCCAGAGACAATTTTAAGGTGAAAAGTTTTTTGTCACTTTGATGTTCTATCTTTTATATGTCTGTAACCAATATGAGCAATTGCATTCTCTTGCAGACTTATTAAACCACTTCAACGCCTTGCGGAAGGCCGGGGAATTGCACTATTTGCAATTGATGAAGTTCACTGTGTTTCTAAGTGGGGTCATGATTTTCGACCTGCTTACAGGTTTATGTTCTTCACTTCCATCCCCTTACTTGTTCTGCCTATCAATTTGAACACATTGATCTTTTTTTGTGATTCTTCCTGAATGATAATAGTTGAAACTGTAATTTTATTGCACACTCTTTTTCAATGAGTTTTTTGAGAATGGAGGTTGACGATGATGTATAGTTTTGTTTTAACATGTTGCTGGGGATTTTTGGGCATGTTTTATGGATTCATGAGAAACCAGCGATTTAAAAATTAAACCTCACTAAAAATTTGAGTCACAAGGGTAGGGTCACCTGGTGAAATAGTTTTCGCATATATTTCTATATCAAACCATCTTGGGAACAAAAACAATCATTTGTTGCAGCCAGGGTATTTTTGATGTTGGGTATTGGTCACTTGGGCTTTGTGGTCATCATGTTTTTATCCCCAAAACCTGGCCAAAATCTATTGATCCCATCCTGCCACAGAAGTTAGAATGTGTCCGATGTAGTTCCAATATCAGAAGCACCACATACTTTTCTGCCCTTTCCTATTCCTTGGCATTGACATCGAATAACTCTGACTATGTTTCATATGAGCAAGTTATCTGTTGCTATCATCCTTGTTATACAGCTTCTCTCATCAAGTTTGACCCGACTAGGTAATACAATAGGAGTGGCTTCCATAATATATCATGTGATGTATTCTATTTTGCCTATCGGATGGCAGAAGCATTTTAATACGTAGGGTTTTATCAGAGCATTCGTTCCTTAATACAAGTCTTGGCTAATTCTGTTGATTTAGAATAAGCTGATGCATTTGGGCATGAGAAGGGAATGGAATAAAGGACAGGAGAATGCATTCCATGTGAGCCACAAGAGATTCAGAATGTGGGTTTGGATGTCTGCTTGAAGAAACATTAGTCTCTTGCACTTTCTCTTTTTTCTTCTGTTTTCCTTTACCAATCATGAAATTATCAGAATCGTCAAATTTAATATGACTTGTGAATTTTGGATTTATTTCAGAAACATTGTCTTATTGTTTTTCATGTCATTTATTCTTAGTACAGTGTATCTTGATAAAACTTTTGGAGCTTTTACTTTAGCCTAGGTTGATGCATTACTTGTTCTCTGTTGATATGGTCAATGGTTTCCTGATGACATTTGCCAACGAAAGAACTTTTCTATTTCACGATAATTGTTATATGTAGTAAAATTTCGTATGATTTACAGTGGAACTGGAGTTTTATAAATTGTTGTCTGTTTCAAAAAGGAACATTTGTAGGTTTTCAGTTTCTTTATTATATGGACACTAAAAGTCGGGAAAAAGCCAGAAATAGCTGATGCAAAAGAACAAAGTGTTCTGGTTTAATTGTTGAAGAAAATTTCCACAAAATGAGTTCAGATTCAGTTTTTGCACTTAAAGCTTAGAAAAGTTAAAGACAATTTAAATGATTCCAGAGAGAAAATCTCATTGAACATGTAGACACGTATGGTAGAGTACATATTGTAGTAGTTTCCTCACTCAAAAACAGAACTTATTTTATATCTATATCAGTCATTTATCATCTTCTCTCACCAATATCTTCTCCTTCATTTTTAGGCAATTGTGTGTGTTAAGAGAGAACTTCGGAAGGAACAATTTAAAATCCTTAAAATTTGACATACCATTGATGGCTTTGACCGCTACTGCAACTGTTCGTGTTCGAGAAGACATATTGAAATCATTATGCATGTTGAAGGGGACAAAGATTGTTATTACTTCATTTTTCCGGCCAAATCTTTGTTTCTCGGTCAGTATTCATTTCGTTACTATTCCATACAGGATATACTAGCTTTTTCCATTTGTTTGTGCAGCTGATAATATGCATGTGACTGCAAGTCTTGATCTATGTTCTATTCTCATGTAGTTATGTACAGTAATGATATATGATTTATTATTCTATGAAGCATAAACACTCCTACTAGGGTGGTGTGTTTGCATTTGATATGTTACGTAATGGACATTGACATTTCTCAAACACTCCAAGACGTGTTGGATACGCCTCGTAGCATGTCCTATTTTTTATATATTTTTTAAATATTGACATTTGATGGACACCTCTGGGACTTGTGTAGCACATGTGCTCGACACGCCACGTGGGGTGTCTAGTCTTTTATTATATTTTTCTTAAAAATTACGACACTCGAGGGACTCGTGTTCGGCATGTGTCCAAGGCACCAAGTGGTATGCCCTTAATTTTACATAAAATATAGTTCTAACTTGTGTGAGAAACATATCCGCGAGACATCAAGGACATAGAGTGTCATTTCTGTAAATTTCATAATATAAAATTGAGGAATTTTTAATTTATTTAATTTGATTATAAAGGTAAAATAATGAGAGAAAAATTGTACAAACTTCATGTCGAATTTGTTTTATAGCTACTATATGCGTTTTTCTTTATGCAGCAGATGGCAGTAGTAATATATAGTTCTCTCTAAAGTTTATCTTTCAAACAACAACTAGCCACTCCTCTAATTCAAAATTTCACATGCAAAAATCAAAGCTAAGGAATATAATTAAGAAATAGTAAAGCATCGAAACAAAAATATCATATATAAACGTATAATTTTGAAGAATTTAAATTATCGTGTCCCCGACGTATCCGTATCTATTTTTTTTTCATCGTTTATATTTATAATTATTATTCTTATTACTTTTATTAAGATTTATATAACTTTTATTCTTGTTACTATTATTTTTGTTGCTGCTATCATCATCATCATCATTGTTATTTTTATTTCATTTTTTTCAGTACAATTTCATTGCAGGCATTTTGTTTCCATTCCTTTGCTGAAATTGGTATCTATACACCATTTTCAGGTGAAACATAGTAGAACATCATCTTTGTCTTCCTATGACAAGGATTTTCGTGAATTAATAGAGGTTTACACCACAGGGAAGAAATCTGCCAAAACATATAATTTAACCCCACAAGATCTGGAGCATTCTACTGAAAACTCTAGTAGCACTTCTGATGGCAGCATGACAGAAGTATATGGAACTTGCAAAACTGAAGTGAATGATATTGATGATGATGTACTTTCAGAAAATGACGATGTAGTAGGTTTGCAGTTGGAAAATAGCTTAAACTCTGTAAATGAGAAAAAATTATCAGTTGAATATCTTGAAGATGAGTGTGATCTGTTCCATGAAGGCGATGATTTGGACGGTAATAAACTGATTCAAAGATATTTGATTTGACATTTTATCTATTAGACAAACTGCATTATACATACAGTAGGATTTGATAGGTACTATGGGGGAATATGATTTCGAGTTCATCTGCAAACTCTATCTCTCCTCTCTTAAATAAAAAAAAATCAAGAGAAACAAAGGGTAAACTTTCCAGCCTTTCAGGACTTTGCTTATGTAGAAGGGAGGAATTTGGAAATAATGTAGATGATTGTATACTCAAGCTCTCTCTACGTCATAGTTCTTCATCTGAAGTATTTTTACTTCTTTTCCCCACATTTGTTTCTTTGTTGGGTTGGTTGGAGGTGGGGTGAGGGTGGGATGTACATTTGTCAAATCAGCTATATTTTGGGGCAATATTTCTGTGCAAACTCAAAGAGTATTTTATTACTTGTTTCAATTGGTTTCTCTTTATAAGCCCAAAAAGATGTTTAATCACTCCTTCGCCGCATCACTCTATTTCTCCTCTAGAGCATCTATAGACGTCGAAGCACCATCTTTTTACATCTTCCACCATCCAAGCCCTATAAATTCTGGAGTTCTCATATGTAGTTGTGATTTTAGCTTACATTTCTTTGTCAATGGAAAATTTATTACTAACTGAACTGCTGCAGTTTCTTGTGGTGAATTTTATGGTCAGCCACCTATAAAAAACTTCAATAATTGTGGGTCACCAGAAACACATAACATACTGAACAAGCTAAAAGAAAGGCCCACACTCAAGAAAGGAGATCTTGGAGAAGGACCAACAATTATATATGTTCCTACCAGGAAGGAAACTTTAAGCATAGCAAAGTTCCTTTCTAGTTCTGGTGTGAAGGCTGCTGCTTATAATGCCAAGGTACCAGTCTGTTCTTATATTTTACTGGATTCTGTTCATACAACATTCTTCATTTCATTAGTATTTCTGTCATGTACTGCAGAGTATATTAGATGTACTATGTCTTAGGAGTCAAATGATTTGGGTTCACCTTAACAAGAAAATTTAACAAAAAATCAACCCCTCCCTTTTTTTCTTTTCGAATCTAGTTAGTACAATCCTTCTATCAGAACGGAATTGTGTTCAACTATAATTTCATCTCCTTACTCTTCAATTTGTAACTAATTTTTTTCGTTTCATCACAGTTGCCAAAATCACATCTCAGACAGGTGCACAAGGACTTCCATGAAGATGCCTTGCAGGTAACCTGGATATGAAAACAAATAACTTGAACTATTGTTTCCAAATCTTAGCAAAAAGATTAGCGAATTTGAGTGCAATAATTATTCTGATTGAAAAATTACTCTTAATAAAATATGTTGCACTTTCATAGGCTTAAGTTGCGATTCAAGATACGTCATCTCTGCTTAGGGTGTAGGTATAGGTATGTGACCAAATTTCCATTGGATCTCTAAAGTTGATGGTGCATGACAACTGAATCATATTTCTGTATAGGAGCAACTGAGGTATCTACTTTAGATATAATACTTTTTGAGTCAATGATCCGTGCAAAATCTTGGGTCTATAACACCATATCTTATGTATTTTGAACATTTCACAGAATGTAGATGATTCATTTATCTTGTTAGCCATTATGTGCCAGTTGTCATGCCACTGTCCTATAAAACAATCTCACCACCGATGACTAATGAGAGTAATAATAACTACCTGGTGAACGTATGGTTCCGTGAAATAGTGGATTTTTGAGAAAGCATTAACTTTATTTTGTGGCTTATGGGTATGTGCTAATTGAGTGTGTTCAATCACCTAAAATATATTTACCATGACTACATATAGTGTTTTAAAAAATGCTGGATGTGACACTTTGAATTGTGCTCAAGTGAGGATTGATCATAGGGGTCTCAAAACTTAAAGTGCTACTTGTCAAGGCTTACACCTTGACCTATTCTAGTGAACTCCCTAGAGAATAAGCCTTAGAGCAGCTATGGTATGTTCTTTTAAGTCTTACAGTCTGTGGATTATCTTCGTGCCTAATCTCTTTGGGCTGATTATTATCCCAATCCATAATATTTTAAGGGTTTGGTCTGTTTTGATGCAATTCAACCCTAAAATATAAAAAAGAAAAATATTTGGAGTCAGTAAAGAGCCTGCATGTGCCCTAGTCCTCTTCTACTCCTACTAGTGATGTGCGATCTCCACCCTCAACTGACATTGCATCTTTTCGGCGGAATGCGATCAGTGACAAGTAACTTTCCTCCTCTTTCTTTATGCATTTCTTGTCTGTGTTAATTGTTTTATTTCCTTAGGATTATTCAAAGCAAATAGTTGGTCATTTGTTATAAAATTTTAGTTCTAGTTTTGCATTACTGGTATTGTTAAGTGGTTCTACTGATTATTTTGTTATTTGCTCCTCCAGTGATGCATTTTATGTTATTAATTGCAAATTAGACTTTCAATGATATTGATAAAAATTTTCTATGCATTTTTAAACAGTTCATGGTTTGTCACAAGCATAATTTTATGGTTTTATATAAGAAGTTGAGAGAATTGTTATTTCGGATGATTGAATAAATCAGAAAACGATCCTCTTTAAATAGAGGAGAATTACAGCAATTAAGGGCAATCAAATCCCTAAAAATCAGTAACTAATCCCACAGAATAAGGGATTTGAATATATCTTAAATACAACTTGATTCTACTCCTAAAACACCTCAATTAATATTTAATTTACAAATAGCTAATAGACAACATATTTCAACACTTCCCTTCAAGCTGGTGAATAGATGTTAATCATTCCCAGCTTGATTGTGAAATCTTCAAAACTTGGTCTTGGTAATCCTTTAGCAAGGATATCAACAACTTGTTGAGATGTCGGGACATAGATCATGCAAATGACTCCTCCTTCAACCTTCTCCTTGATGTAGTGTGTATCAACTTCTACATGCTTGGTACAATCATGATGAACTGGATTATGTGCAATACATATTGCAGCTTGATTATCATAGTAAAGCTTCATAGGAACAACACTTGACAATTTTAACTCTCCTAGAAGCCTATTGATCCATATTAGCTTGCATTTTCCTTGAGCTAATGCACGAAATGTGGCCTCAACACTACTTCGAGCCACTACGTATTGTTTCTTACTCGTCCAAGTCACCAAATTTCCCTAAACCATAGTGCAATAACTTGAGGTTGATCTGCGATTTTCAATTGAACTTGCCCAATCCACGTCTGTAAAAGCTTCAACTATATGTTTTTCATTTTTCCCAAAAAATAGACCTTTCCCAGGTGTCATCTTCAAGTACTTCAAGATCCTATAAACCACTTCAAGATGAACTTCAAATGGATAGTGCATGAACTGATTGACATCACTCATTACAAATGCAATATCAGGTCCTGTATGTGATAGGTAAATCGGTTTCCCGTTAATCTTTGATACCAACCTCGTTCAACTGGATCTCAATATTTTTCTTCCCATTTACTTCGATGGGCATCTCTACAAGCTTGCTTCCCAACATTCCCGTTTCTTTGAGAAGATCTAACGTATATTTCCTCTAAGAGATGGAAATTCCTCGTTTTGTTCGAGCCTCGTACATACATAGAAAGTATCTCATTTGTCTTGGGTTTTTTGACTTCAAATTCTTTTGCAAGAAACTTCTTCAATCTTGTTTATTCATAAGCATTTTTTGTTAGAATGATGTCATCAACATAGACTATTAAAATAGTGATCTTTACATCCGAAGTATGTTTGTAGAAGAGTGTGATCCGCTTGTCCCTGTGTGTATCAATTACTTTTAATTGACTTTTTGAATCGCTCAAACCAGGCTCTTGGTGACTCTTTCAAACCATAAAGGGACTTCTTCAACCTACATGTTTTATTTCCTCCATAATCTTCTTTAAAACCTAGTGTTGGTCCATAAATACCTCTTCCTCTAAGATTCTATTAATGAATGCATTTTTTATATCCATCTGATGAAGAGGCCAGTTAAGATTAGCTGCAAGAGATAGAACTCTGATGGAATTGAGCTTTGCTGCTAGTGCAAAAGTTTTGGTATAGTCTACTCCATAAGTCTGAATAAACCCTTTTGCAACCAACCTTGCCTTATGTTTTTCAACTATCCCATTTGAATTGTATTTGACGGTAAAGACCTACTTACACACGACTCTGTAATTCCACCATTTCCTAGGTTTCATTTTTTTTGTAAGCCTGCATTTCTTCAAAAACCCCTTTCTTCCACTCGGGTACCTAGAGAGCTACATGAATTTCTCTTGGCAATTCTGTAGCTGATTTTTTCTATAAGAGCTTGAAAAGTCTGGGACAGATGACCATAAGATATAAAGTTTGCTAGGGGATGTTGAGTCCAAGTTCTAGTGCCCTTTCGAAGAGCAATAGGCAAGTACAAGTCATGTGTCTCTACATCAAGTGACTCAGTGTTTATCTCTGGATCAGATTCTTGACAGCGATCTTCGGGTACAATAGTCTGTACATTATGAGGTAGAGGGCAACACGCAACTCAGGTTTTCTGTGCTTAAGTGAATCTCCCCCTATTTCCAAATTATTAGGTTGTGGTCTAATAGGACTAGGTTTAGATGGAATGGGAAGTGGCTGATTTGGCTCGGCAAACTCGACAGACTGTATGGGTATAGGAAGTAACAAACTTGGTTCGGTGAGGCTTGACTTAGTGGACTCGATGGATTGTAAGATATAGGGTAGTGAAGTTGTCATTTCCCCATGTTTCCCTTTATTGATATTCTCCCCTTGAAGGGTAGATTTGAGATAGTAGGATTGATCCTCATAGAATGTTACGTCAAGAGACTTTTTATTTATTTAAGGATTATGACACTTGTACCCCTTTTGGGTTGGAGAGTAGTCGAGAAAAATACACTTCGTGGCTCTAGGATGAGTTTGTTACTGGTAGGGTTTGTGTTATGGACAGATGTTGATATGAAAAAATGCGAAGATGAAGAGAAGTGAGGAAGTGAGTGTGAGGATAAGCTTTCTAGAGAATTTGGATAGGAGTTTGGTAGTTTAGGACACGAGAAGGTATCCGATATGTCAAGTATGAAGTTGTGAGAACTGCATCACCCTAGAATTGTTTGGGTATGGAATTAGTAAACACAATAGCTCGAGATATTTCTAAGAGTGGACGGTTTTTTCTTTCGGTGATACCATTTCGTTGGGATGTATTAATACGAGAGCTTTGGTGAATTATGCCTTTGGTTATGAGATATGGACTTAACATAGAGTTAAAGTACTCACGACCATTGTCAGTATGAAGAATCTGTATTTTGGTCTGAAATTGGGTTTCAACCGTGGCATAAGACTTTTGAAGAACATTGGTAGCTTTTGATTTTTCTTTTAACAGGAATACCTAATACACGTGTATATCAATAAAAGTGATAAACCATTGAGACACAGAAATGTTTGTTATTCGTGAGGGACCCCAGATATCTCTATGGATTAATGAAAAAGGTTTTGAATTTTTATATGGTTGGATGGGATAAGAGAGCTTAGCATATTGACAAGTTTCACACGAAAAAAGGTCAAAGTTTTTATTGATAAATAAGGAAGGGAACAATTTCTTGAAATAATAAAACTAGGATGCCCTAGTCTATTATGCTACAACATAATTTTATTGGAAGCAGAAAACGATCCACTAGTCAAAGCTTGAGTTTGTTTGCACTCCTTATGCTAGTTATCCTCAAAGATGTACAGCCCATCACTCATTAGCACTACCAATAATCCTTGCCGAAGGTAAATCCTGAAACTCACGGCCATAAGATGTAAATTTAGCAATACAATTTGAATCTTTAGTCATTTTGCTAATTAAGAGAAGGTTACAGGTAATGTTTAGGACATGTAAGACAGAGTGGAGGATTATTTCTTTGGATATTTGAATGCAACTGATGAGAGTTATTTTGTCGGCTATTTTAATATTTTGATTGCTGTAACATGACATAAGTGGAAAATAATGTATGTTGGCTTGTCATATGGTTTGAATCTCTTGAATCGATGATCCAAGAACTTTGGTTGGTTGAAATTACAGTCAAAGTACAACAAATATTACCTTTATGGGCTACAGAAGCAGTGGGATTTGAGGGGCTGGAGTTTGTTGCATTGTGTGCAAAAATAACTTGCAGCTGTTCAAGTTGCTCCTTGCTGAAATCGGAGTTTCGTGCAGGACTTGTAGCATTCTTATCCTCCTCCAAAGTAGCTGAGAAACCTCGGCTTGCTCCTAGCTTTCTCTGTGTCCAACTTCTTCTTGATGGCTTCCAATTTGACGGTTTACCATGTAACTCCCAACATGTCTCCCGAGTGTGTCCATGAAGCTGACAATGATCACACTATGGACTCTCCTTTTTTGTTGCCTTGGGGAGGTCCATTGTTGTTCAGAAAATTACCTTTTCTATTTGTAAATAATGCTGATTCAGTATTGGACAGATCTGTAATGATTTCTTTGGGTCTTCCCATCATCACCCTTTTTCTACTCTCCTCACGTCTAACTTCTGCAAAAGCCTCCTTGACATCGAATAATGGCTTTGATATGAGGATTCAGCCCCTCACTTCATCCAAATCTTTGGTGAGTCCATATAAAAAATCAAACAGCCTCTCTGTGTAACATTTGCTTGAATTTCACACAATCTTCACTGCATTTCTAACTATAGTCCTGGAACTGATTTAAATCTTGCCATAAAATCAATAGATCATTATAATATTTAGTAAAAGAATTAGCACCCTTTTTTTTTCTCTAATGGTAGATTTGAGCTCGAAGCTTTGTGCTGAATTTCCGAGATCAGAATACGTTTTAGCCACTGCGTCCCATATTTCCTTCTCTGTTTTGTAGTAGAGGTAGGCGCAACTAAAGATAGAAATAATAGAATATGTATATTATTCAATGATCAATCCAATGCTATCTACACGAATTTATACTACAATGAAGATGACGTAAAAAGAAACATAATCTCCAAATAAAGGAAAGAAAAAACTTGCCTAACTAATTATTACATAACCAAGGTATATAATCAATCATATTACACAATTAATAAAGTCCCATAATTTTGAGATTTCTTCGCTCCCCCTCAAGTTGGATCGTAGATGTTGATCATTTCCAACTTGTAGATGAAATCATCGAAATGTTGTTTAGGTAGTCCTTTGGTGGATACATCCGCAGTTTGTTCTTTGGTAGGGACATAGGTCATGCATAAAATTTTGTCATCAACTTTTGATTTGATAAAATGCTGGACAGGATTGAGAAAGATATTATAGTTGCTTTATTATCGCAATAGAGTTTGATTGGGAATTTCACAGTAACTTGTAGTTCTTCTAAGAGCTTCTTTAACCACAGTCCCTCGTACATTCCTTGAGCAACTACCCTAAATTCAGCTTAATCACTTCTTCTGGCTACTACATTCCGTTTCTTACTTTTCTAGGTTACCAAGTTTCCTTGTACAAAGGTACAATAGCCAGTAGTCGATCTTCTATCCTTCATTGATCCCGCCTTGTCAGCATCAGTAAATATTTCTACTTTCCTCTTTTCATTTTTCTTGAAGAGGAGTCCTTTGCACGGAGAACTTTTTAGGTATTTGAGAATTTTGTATGCTGCTTCTAGGTGAGCTTCCTTTGAAAAATGCATGTTGGCTTATCACTCTAACTACGAATGCAATATTCGGCCTATTGTGCGATAGATAGGTAGATGAGTTTTCCAACTAGTTCTTGATATCTGTTGAGAAGCTCATTAGGTTCTCCAAAGTCTTCTGTTTTTCTTCCTACATCTATAGGAGTATCACTAGGTTTACATCCAAGCATACTGGTTTCAGTTAGGAGGTCGAGAACATATTTTCTTTGTGAAATACTGATACCCCTTCTTGATTTAGTAATTTCCATTTTAAGAAAATACCGCATCCCAGATCTTTCACTTTAAATTCTATGGCTGGGTTTTTTTAGTCTTTCTATCTCGATTGTATTATCTCTTGTTAGCATTATGTCGTCGACACATATGATTAGTATTGTCTTCGTCCCAGCTTTGAATAATTTGAAAAACATGGTGTGATGAGACTGTCCTTGTCGATATCTGTGATTTTTTAACACTTTTTCATATCCATCGAACCAAGCTCTTGGTGACTGCTTGAGGCCGTACAAGGACTTTTTGAGTTTACATACTTTATTTTCTTCATTTCTTTTACAAAACCCTGGTAGTAGTATCATGAAAACTTCTTCTAATTCCCCATTCAGGAATGCATTCTTAATATGTAGTTGTTGAAGAGGCCAATCTAGATTGACTGCTAAAGATATGATAGACTCGAATTGTGTTCAACTTTGCTACGAATGTGAATGTTTCTATGTAATCTATGTCATAAGTCTGAGTATATCCCTTTACAACAAGACGGGCTTTATAACATTCTATTGTCCCATCAGCTTTATATTTTACGTTAAAAATCAATTTGCATCCAACATATCTCTTTCCTTTCGGTAGCTCCATCACATCCCAAGTTTCCTTTTTTTGTAACACCTTCATTTCTTCCATGACGGCTTCTCTCCATTTAAGTGTTTCCAAGGCTTCCTGGATATTTCTTTGAATTTTTGTACTAACAAGATTAGAAACAAAAACACGGAACCCAGTAGAGTAATCATAAGCTATGAATTTTGGGATAGGTGATAGGGTGAAGTGTACATGATCAAGTTTCTTTCCTGAGAGCAAAAGGTAGATTCATGTCAGAAGTTTCGACAGAGGTCTCATGTTGATCTAGAACTATCATTAGTTCCGACTCTCTTGATGCTTCGGGGGTGAGGTTTTTATTGTACGTTGATCTTGGTTTTCTTGAGTAAACTAATATCTCCGTGTCATGTCTTTTCTCATCTCTCCCTAAATTTAAGTTATCTTTTTTAAATGGTATGTTAGAACAAAATGGTGTTGTAGTGTTTTGGATAGATTCAAATGGAAGAGAAAGATCAATTTTCAAGAACTGATATTCACTTACATTCTCCCCCTCTGAAGAGTGGTTCATTGAAAATAATGAATCTGCTCAAGGAACATGACGTCAAAGCTAACAAGTACCCTTTTTGTGGTAGGATCATAGCATTTATAGCCCTTGTGTAGGTGAGTATCCAATCAGTACATACTTAAGTGCACGGGGATCTAATTTATTCCTATGATGAGAATATGTATGGACAAATGCTATACACCCAAACACTTTTAACGGTAAATTTGAGTTAAGGTTGGAGTTAGGAAAGAATTTTTGAAATTTATGGAAGGGAGATTCGAATGTAAGGATGCGACTTGGCATTCTATTTATGAGATAGGCCGATGTCAAAATGGCATCTCCTCATAATGTTTTAGGCATATTTGTAGTAAACAATAGGGCACGAGCAACTTCAAGAAGATGTTTGTTCTTTCGTTTGGCAACCTCGTTTGTTGGGGAGTATCGATACAAGAACTTTGGTGAATTATCCCATTCTCTTGAAGATAGTTTTTTTAGAATATTGTTGAAATATTCCGTGCTGATGTATGTGCGTAGAATTTGAATTTGTGTTTGGAATTGTGTTTGGACCGTTAAATGAAAATTGATAAACACTGAACAAACATCAATTTTATCTTTTAGAGTATGATAGTCGATGAACGTAATAAACCATTTTGTGTGGGTACGATTAGGGGTTCTTAAAGGTCCCCATAAGTCATTGTGAATCATAGTGAATGGTTTAGATATATGGGGATTGGGAATGAGGAGCGCTCATGTTTTGCCGGTTCATAAATTTCACAATGAAGGTCATCATGGATTTTATTTGAAAATATGGAGGGAAATACATGTATTAATATTGAAAATTGGGGTAACCCATTCTATAATGTCATAACAAAATTTCACTATTCTTAAGGACAAATGCAGGGCCACAACTAGCAAATTGACATTTACTCACACCAACCTCTTCAATGTAGTGAAGTTCTCACCCTCCTTAGCACTGCCAATTTTCTTCCCCGGTGATAGGTCATGAAAGACACAGTGATGACAAAAATTAGTAGAACAATTAGAATTTTTGGTCAATTGATTGATTGATAAGAGATTGCAAGACAATTTTGGGACATGGAACAGATTCGAGTGTTATCGAATGAGATTTGAATACTCCCTTCTCCTGTGACGGGAGAGAGTAAGCCATCTGCAATTTTGATTTCAAGGTTGCCAGAACATGGTGAATATGTGGAAAAAAGATCGTGGTAGTCCGTCATGTGGTCGGACACACCGGAATCAATGATCCAGGGAACTTTGGATTGTGACATTGCGTGATAGTGTGATAGTGTTTAAAGCTTTCAGAAAATTACCTTTGTTGGCCAACGAACTTGATGGACTTTTAGTGGAAGTCTGACCAGGTGTTTGGAGGCTAGAGAACATTTCATAGAGTTGCTCCATTTGCTCAAAATTGAATGCACTATTTTGAGAGGAATTAGTTGTTGTCTAGCTTGATACCCTCGGCTCTTAAGCTTTTTGTGTTGGTTTCCGGCGGGCTTTCCATGTATTTACCAACAAGTGTCTTCTTTGTGTCCTTTCCTGTGACAATGTTCACTCCAGGGTTGTCCCAGTTGCTGGTTATGAATTGACCCATTCGACATTCCCCTTGATGATAGGCCCGATATTCCTAATCCATTTCCAAGCGCTGGTCCAGATCCAAACCTATAACCAACTTATATTTTTGGCCTATTAATTTTTTAGAATGGAGGCCCAGTTTCAGACCTATTGCCTTTCGAAAATGCGTTTTGAAAATGGAGGTCCAGTTCCAGACCCATTACTTGCAGGCCCATTACCTTTAACAAACACGGCCGACATCTCGCTATCTCCCGTCACCTTCTTCAACATACTATGCCTTAGCGTTTCTTCCTGGCGGACTTCTGCAAATACTTCATGCGTCGACGGTAGTTGTTGCCGGCCAAGAATCTGTCCTCTAACATCATTCAATTCACGATTCAGCCCAGCAAGAAACTCACACTCCTTCGTTTTCCAATTTCTTTTTGTGTCTGCTGCTATCGCCAGGGCACTCCCATTTTTCCTCAAGGCTTAGATAGAGTTCCTGCCAGAGGTTCACCGTCTCCATATAATACTTTGTAACTTCCCTCGATCCCTGCTTTGTCTGCCATAGGCGAGTCTTGATTTCAAAAATCTGTGATGCATTTTCAGAGTCGGAGTACATCTCTTTCACTACGTCCCATACATCCTTTGCAGTTGGAAGGAAGAGGCAAGTCTTCCCAATAAAAGGCTTCATGGAGTTCACGAGCCAGGTTGTTACCATGGAATTTTCGTAGTTCTACTTTTGAAGGAGGGCAGCATCCACCAGTCTTTTTGTCTTGCCAGTAGGGTAACCTAGCTTTCCCTTTTCATCGATCACCAATTTTATTGACCGGGCCCATTCTCGAAATTTTATTTATTTAGTTTCTCAATTTGTGAGTTGGAAAGAGAGTTTTCGAGTCCATAGGAGCCCATTGAAGAGTCTGCCTTTGTTCCGAATTGAGATGTTTCAGAGGTTAATTCTTTACTGTTGGGAACCTGCCATGGATAGTTAGGTTATTCTAGGCTTTGATACCACAAAGATAGAAATAATAGAATATGAATAATCCTATGTATATTATTCAATGATCAATCCAATGCTATGTACACGAATTTATACTACAATGAAGATGACATAAAAAGAAAGATAATCTCGTAATAAAGGAAAGAAGAAACTTGTCTAACTAATTATTACTTAAACAAGGTATATAATCAATTACAATATACAATTAATAAAGTCCCATAATTTCGGAATTTCTTCATCAACCAATCGTGGGCTCCATAGAATTTGATCAACCAGGCTTTCACCATTGAGTTTGTTGACCTCCATTTCTTGTAATCTGTTGTGTCTGCTTCTGGAGCCTTTGCTTCACCTGTGATGTGATCAAGCCTCCCCTTGCCATCGATGACTAGCATAGCGGATTGGGGCCACTCCACAAAATTATCTCCATTTAATTTCGTTAGTGATCTGCAGAGAGTGAGAAGCGGTTGGGCAGAAAAGAGTCGTCCGAGCCATCGAGTTTGCCGTGTCGAAGAGACTATCGGAAGACCTTGCTAGTGCGTCGCCGCTCATGGCCGGGGTTGTCATTAAAACTGGTTGAGAAGAACCATCTTTGATACCACATAAGAAGTTGAGAGAATTGTTATTTCAGATGATTGAATAAATCAGAAAATGATCCTCTTTAAATAGAGAAGAATTACAGCAATTAAGAGCAATCTAATCCCTTTAAATCAGTAACTAATCCCACAGAATAAGGGATTTGAATATAACATAAATACAACCTGATTTTACTCCTACAACACCTCAATTAGAATTAATTTACAAACAGCTAATATACAACATATTTCAACACTATAACTTTTTGATTTTTTTTTTTGTTAATATTGAGATTTACGCCTCAAAGTACCTCAAGCCTGATGCCTTCCTCAAAGAAACAAAACAACTTGATACCCAATTTAGTCTTTTTAAGATTTAGTTGATAGCAAGCCCTTGTTTGGTTCCCATTATTTCCAAAATACATTTTTTTCTATTTTATTTTCAATCACACATTTTTTCAATAAAATAAAATCTAAAAATTTTCCTTATTTTTATTCACACATTTTCCATCAAAATACTATTCCAAAATGCATTTTGGGGAAAAAAATGAGGCTCAAACAATCTCTAAATGGGCAAATAGCATACAAATTTTAACGTATTTCATTTTTGTGAATCTCCACATATGGAGCATGTGCAAGTGTGGTCTTGATTGCTTAAAAATAGAAAAGAAGCAAGTAGAAATCAGGACCTAAAGGAAAATATGGACCTCTTGACCTACCACGGCAACTTCAAGCCCTTGTACAGATTGACAAACATGGACTTCCCTCTATTAGAGGACGTTAGCTCAATACTCACTCACTATTTTTGTATTGGAAGTAGTATTTCCTCTCTTATTCCTTTCCTCGCCTTTGGGAGGTCAAGTTTATGTCTCATTCCTATTGTTCTTGTGAGCTTAATTTTATATGTACAGTTGGGGAATCCAAACCCCTATCAGTCCTTTGGTGGAGCCTGAAAACCCACTAAAGTTGTGTTGGTGTTTTTTTTTTTTTAAAAACAAGGAAAAAAAATCACACAAGAAAGGGGAAAAAAATTTAAAATAGGATTAGTTTAATGGATTGGCCACTCAACTTTGTTTCTATCTATAAGATGAGGAATTCACACTGGAGGCCTTTGATGTGAAGAATCTTCTCCTATCCCTCTCGCATCTTTCTGTGAACTTTGCTGCCAAAGTGATTATTGCCCAAGAGATCATAGCCCTATTATATAGACACTGACTATGATAAAGTGCTTTGTTTGAAATTAACATGAAACAAGTGTGAAGTGATACACATCTAAGAATCAAAATATTGCAACTTTTGATAGTAAAAAGGGCTTTAAACTGATTGTGACATTCTTTAAAATGTGAGAATATGGTTCAAAAAGCTTGCACGTGTTTGGTACCTCATCCTATGTTATCACTTTAGATTTTGGCCTCTGGCCATTTCATGGGCATCATCCTGTCCCTGCCATCTGTAGTGTAGTTTGTGGCAAACTGGATGTTGTTTGCTTTATAGTGGCTGTGTGGATAGTAGTATAGGCTTTATCTGAGGTTGGAAAAGTAGTGTGGCATTGCGGGTCCACATTACTGGCATGTGTTCATACTTGTGTTGCAGACTGAGGGTGTTGTGATGTTGGCCCATTGTGGGGATGCTGCTCACGCCAAGGTAAAGTCATGGGCTAGGATGATTTTGTGGCTGGTTGATTTTCTGGACAGACTGTGTTGGTCTCAGCTGTTGTGTGACAACCCAAATTCTAAACTATTCGAGTGTCACTAAAATTTAAATTATTTATTAAACTTAAATAAAAGGGTTGAAACAAATAAATATGATTTTTATAAGAATAATTATGATTCAACGTTATTCATAATAAGCATATTTTAAAGAAAATACCTTTGACATAAGGAAAACTTAAAATGATTTAAACATAAATTAACTAAAATTCGACGTAACTTCATGAAAATTATTTTAAATATCCCACGATGGCATTCGTCTCTGCATTGACCGCTTCGAACAATTAATTATCTGAAAAGGGAAAAACACATAATATCAGATAAAATCTCAATAGGTGTGCGTGTATAATTTTTTTTCTTGTATATACATTTCAAGGAAAACTTCATATTTGCATAGAGAGACACAAAAAGTGGACCTAACTTAGATGGTATCAAATTTTCGTGCGTAGCGCTACCATACCCCAGTCCGTCCTTACAAATCTTATATATAATACGAACCATAACTTAACATAACCTTGAAATAACATATGCATGATTACTCACGTAATAACATACTTACCTTTTTCACTGGGCAAATCAAAATAATAGAGGAAGTGAGCATTGGAGAGAGATCCTTGAGCAGCATGTGGAGTTGAGTATTCACGTGTGATTGTGTACGTGTATGACTATATTTAATATGAAAAGGGCAAGAGAAAGTAAAGGTGGAGAGACAAAGTGATAGATGTAGAGGGGGAGTGTGTAAATGGTGAGGGGTAGTCTATAGTGTTGGGTTTGTCTCCTATTTATAGTGGACTACGTATAGAAGTGAAAGGAAATGCCTAGATGTTATGCATGATCAATGCATAGATGCTATATTATCTTGAAAGTGGTTAAATCAATACCTTTAGTCATATGGTCAATTTAGGGATGGCAACGGGGCGAAGCAACCTCCCCCGCCCCGTTTCCCGTTTAAGGGCGGAGCGGAGCGGGGCGGGGTACTACCCCGTAAATATTTTTTGAGGTGTTTGATAATTTATTTTATTACCAAATTCATTAGACCGAGATAAATAATTTTTGTTGCCATTTTCTATTAGAACTAATGAAATTTTGAAATTCCATTTACACCCGTCCCCGACCCGAATACCTGATTAAGCTGGTAATCCCCGCCCCGTTCGGGGCGGGGTCCAACAAGTATCGGGTTTGTCAGGTTTTTTTTTTGTCATCCTTAGGTCAATTCAATTATATTGGCTTGAATTGTTGTGTCAATAATGCATGTGGTCAAATAAATCTTAAATCATGACTAATTGGCATATTTATGTATGTTTTATGCATGCCTTCATCTAGTTTGCAAGATAACTTTCCAATTAGGTCCTCAAACTATTGGCCAGTAATCAAATAAGGTCATTAGACTACAATAACCAATAAAGTCATGAGACTTTAATAATAGAGCGCTTAAGTCCTAAATTAAAACCTAGTAGTAATAATTTCGGATGTTACATGCTTGCTTTGTATTCAGCAATGGCCTATGGGATCTGTTTCTGGCTTTGGTGATGAGTAGGCAAGATGTTGGTTTTCCTTGTGGACTGTTCATATGACTTGGGTTGCTGATTCGTGCTATGTTTTGATGTGGCATACCAGACTGACAAAATGGACTGAGCTCGGTGCTGTAGCTATTGGGTAGTGTCACAATGCAGACGAGTTGTTTGGGCTGATAGTTTCTGCACATTCTTAAGATTGGTAAGACATTGATCTAGGTTGCTTTGGTAGGTTGTGGCTGTCTCCTCTTAGTGGTCGACCTTTAGACAGAGCTTGGATACTATCGCGTCTCTAGTGGAATGAGATGGCCACTCATCCCTAGCAGTTGGGGTGTCAACTGGAATTTGTATGTCTGTACATATGCTGTCTAGACATTGATATTGCCTGTGTTGGAAGTGCATGTCTGGTTCTTTGTATTTATTGTGAAGAATAAAATTGTGGGCCGGGTTTGTCTGTAAATGTGTTATTTTAGCGCTTGCCCCCGGTGACAAATATACACGAGTCAAGGGGAGAGGGTTTATTGATATGATCATGGAAAGCTTATTTGTTAGTGCCTTGGTTTAGTGCATATGGCTAACCTAGTTGGTACTTATCCACGATTTTTTGAAGCTCATAAATACTTGGAAGATTTTCAATCAGAAAACATAAAAATCTCGTAGAGAAATTCATCTAGGTAACACTTAGACTGCCTCTAGGAAGCCTTGAGACAAATGAGTTTCTTTAGTAAACCTCATCCTGCAGACAACTGAAGTTTCTGCTTTTATTTTCCGTTTGCTTCTCCATTATTCAGTACATAGAACTGTTCCCATTTATCCTGTCCTGTGAAAGCTTGAGCATAAATAATTATTGTAAAGAAGTATTGCCAGGCCACACTTCTCGTCATCATTCCTCCTTTGGGTTTCTCTAGTCTAATGCAATTTTGTTTCAAGGTTATGTTATGCGTGATGAGAAACATATTTAGGTAGCCTGCACTCTCTATTAACTTTTGGTCTTTGAGAACTTGGTAGTCTGTAAATATATTAGAAGTAACGTAGTATCTGTTCTGAGAAAAATCAATCTATTGGCATCTGTTGGTTAACTGGTGAAGAAAAATGTATTTGCCTTAACTTGTTCTTTATCCTGAGCAACTGTAGTTCAATTCTATTTTAACTTGATATTTTGTACATTATTGGCCCATTAGTAAGCAAGCTAACTTTTTATCTTTCCTCCAGGTGGTTGTTGCAACTATTGCTTTTGGAATGGGTATTGATAAATCGAATGTCCGTAGGATTATTCATTATGGATGGCCGCAGGTCTATTCTTAAATTTGATGTTTCCGCAAGTAATTTGATTTTTTTATTATCTTAAGGGACATTTCCAAAGGAATCTTATAATTCTATTCTATTCTATTCATCCCTCTCGTCTTATACTGTAATAATGTGTTTATCAAGCATTTTTTTATGGTTGTCAGTTACAATTTTTTTTCTTTTCTTTTTTTTTTTATAGATAATCGAATAAGTTTATTAATCAAAGAAAAATGCACAAGAAGTGTATTATCAGCTTAAACAAGAAAGAAAAGACATAAAGTTAGACAGCCCCTCTATAAGATTGCTAGTTGCCGCATTAAACCAACTATA
>CAIGRP010011426.1:0-10907 GCA_903798385.1 Fraxinus cuspidata
CGATGAACAAATTATGACTTTAAAAATTTTAATTTATGACCGATGAACGAATTGCGTATAAAATTTTTATATTGTGACCTTAAAATTTTTGGATTGTGACGAAATTACATAGATCTGTGACTTTTATATATTTATTAATAAAATATATAATTAATTAATTACATTATAAATAAATTTTAATGAAAACCTAATTTTTCAAATTTAAAACCTCTATTCTTAATTTTGAAATTGTAATACTTAAATACCTTATTTATGTATTGTTCCCTTTGTTATTTTATTTATTTTTTTATTTCTACACTCATCTTCCAAAATTTTCTATATTGTTGTGTAATCCATTAAATTTTATATTGTCCATATTTTTCGTCTTTAATTATATGGTCGGTGTCTCAACAAATGCTATCAAAACGTTCTTGATATCGGGTTGATTCATAACAATTGAGAATAATCAAATATATATATATATATAGGGAGCAATTCAAACCCTAAAAGTGAAGTTGTATTTGAAATAGAATGCCTAAAAGTTTCCTTATCATGATCTCTTCAGTTAGCAATTAGCAAGTATGGAAAAAAAAAATACGCGATTTAAANTTATATCGGGTCTGAGACTAAAGTATTAATCTAGAAGTCTTCTGTTTTCCTCTTGAGTTCATCCTGACAAAGGCTCTCATGCCTTTCTTGGTTGGACCAACCCAACCGGCCATCTAAGCCAAATTGATATGCCAATCTTGCAGCTGAAGCCAGTGGTATGTTAGAAGCCAGAGTAATAGATGATACTGAAGCCTGTCTTAATGGGGCAGAAAGTTAACACGCAGGGTTCGTGTAAAATCTTACATAGTGAGCTGGGCGAGCAGGAGATGCGCCACTAGCATTAAGAGGGAGCTAGTCCTGCCACTCGTGAAACTACCACTAACTTTGAGGTAGCAGTTGCTGGTTTGGTGCTGGTGACTTGCCTATCAGTGGTGGCAGAATACATCCAGCAGGTTGAACCGTTGAACCATTGCCACTTGGCATTGACCAAGATTTGGGAACTTCCCAGTTATCATTCTCCATTCCAGGCATCCCAGACATCTTCCTTACTCCTGGTATTCCAGGCATCATACCACCTAAACCAGGCCGATTAATAGGAAATCCACTGGCACTAACACTCCCTTGAGCACAAGAAGTCATGGTCAGCTATTTCAAATCCCAGCATTAGCACCTGCACATAAACCCAGTCTTTTCAGCTTCCAAATGGATCTCGGTGATGGTTTTAGCTTTGACCTACAAAATCAAGGTAGGAAAGCACGTTATAAAAGTGGGGAAGGAAACAATTATGAACAAGAGAGTAATAAACTATAATGGGTCACCTCTTCGGCTCTTCCCATCTGGGACGCAATTATCTGCATGCAAATCAAGAACATTGAGAACCATAAATGCGGTCGTGGGGTCAGCTTAGGGTTTGTTGAAAATTATTTCAAGCCATTGAAATAAATGTTACTATTGTGCCGTGATTTCTGGTTCTCATCAAGCTGTTTCCCAATGGTTTTAAAGAACTGACTTATGGCCTCAACATTCTTGTCAGCTGGACAACTCTGGGTATCATGTCCTAAAAGTTCCTGCTCAGAAACCCATGCTATTTGTAAATAATAGACAAATAATAATGCTAAAATGAAGAATAAAGAGAGAAGTGTCAGGTAGAATAGGGGGGTAACAAAGAGCGAAGGTGCATGCCTGCACACGAGTTTTGTGTGTGTGTAAGAGAGAGAGAGAGAGAGGAGAACTTGAACACTGTGATGAACAATCTCCTCAGGTACCATCTTCTGCTTTAAAAGATACTCAATTAGATGGATGTTTCCAAGTGTACCGAGTTTGAATAACCTTCCTTTTATCTCTTCTTTCAGATTGTAGCTCAGGAGCAGTCATCTGCCTAACCTCTTCCCTTAAATAAACAGCACCTTCCAAAAACCTCCAGGCAGATATTCAAAAAAACCCACTTAAATATGATCTCTTTTCCACCAGGTTCATTCGAGGGAAATGGAGGAAGGTTCTCACCCAGATCAAAACAACAACAATAATTTCATTATACACCTTAGAGTATCTCCAATCCCCAATAGACTCTCTAAATACAAAGTGCTTTCTATTTTAGAGAGTTAATCCAAGATACTCTATTTTAATTTTTTTTTAAAAACTCTATAATGATTGCATTTAACACTTCACATATTTCAATGCTCTACTTCTCAAATTATTTAAACCACATTTGAATAGATTGACGTTGATATTTAAAAAAATATGTTAATAAAAGATGAGAGAAAAACAATAAATGTATATAGAAAAAAGCAAAGCAAAGAGTCAAAATAGAGATCATTGCTGTAGTGTATATACTCTCTAAATTTAAAGATATTCTCTATTATATATAAGATGCTCATTATAAACAAATGCTCTTACATGCTAGTTTCAAGATGTAAGATACAAATGGATTGACCCCACACCTGTGGTCAATAATGGAATCCAACTTTGTTTACATAATACTAAAATGTTAAGGCTGGCACATGTGGCTAGTCGGGTAACTGATCGTCGTATATCGTAAGACATAAACCAGAATTTCATACAAACTTTCAAGTAAAGTTTCCCTATCCATAGGTTTCTTTATGGACCTGCTGTAACTCGAGCCATGCCAACCTAAAGCCTATGCATTGCTTTCCAACTATATTTATAGCAATTACACATCTTACTGTACTGCCAAGAATTAAGACAACAATATCAATAATAATCCCTAGTTTCAAAGCAAAAAACAACTAAATTATCACTCTTCATCCAACAATCAAAGTTTGCAAAAGAGAAATTTTTTAAGTTCCCAAAAGTAACTATGCTATATAACCACTGTCATACCTCTAGATTTCAGGGGGGTGAGGGTGGGGGTGGGGGAGGGGGAGGGAACTTTATTGATTGTTTGATGAAAATAAGTTATTTGGTACTCCCATTATCATAATACTAAAATCTAAAAAGAACCGACACGGATACGAGCACATCAACACGTGATTTTTTGAAAAAAAATCCGACGCGTTGATTCAAAAATTATTCTTTTATTTTTTTAATTTAATAGTCTAAAATAATAAATTTTTTATACTTATTACATCATATATACAAATAATTAAATAACAATTAGACTTCGAATTTGGTTTTTTATTGGGGTAAAATGATAAATTAAATGGTAAAAAATTTGATCTACATAAAAATTTACCTTTTACTTTGTTAAAAGGTATATCTACAAAAAAAAAAGTCTTATCATTTATGGAGTATTTAGAGTGTGTTTGATTGGCTTTATTTTTCATGGAAATGTCATTTTTTCACCTAAATTCCTACTTTTAAGACGTTTGATTGACAATTTTTTCCATAAAATTATTTTACAACTTTTGGTTACGTGACAATATTTTCCTTAAAAACAAGAAAAACATTTTCTTTAGGAAGTGGTGGATTTTATTTTTCAAATAATTTACTCTCTCTTTCTCTCTCCCATCTATCCATTCTCTCATATACCCACCAATAGAAAATGGATAAATATAATATTTCTAAGTTGAAAACTAAATCAATCAAACACATTTAATTTATAATTTCTAAACAAAAAAGTTTTACGTAATTGAATTCCTTAAAATTTATTTCTTTCCATGCAAATTTCATGCTTGCAATCAAGCACACCATTAATGTTTTGGGCCCATTTAAAAAGAAATTAATGTTTTAGGCCCAATTTGGATTGAAAATTACATTTAGAGTTCACTTCCTTGGACTTTTCTTCTCTTCCTTACCAGTCAACCGTTTCTTATCTTCCTCTCAGTCGTCTCTTCACTGTGCCTTTCTTCCACCTCAGCCTTTCTTCCAATTCCAGCCACAACTGCATATCTTCTTAAACGCAGCAGTCGTCACGCACCTCTTCTTTTCTTCCCGCCATCTGTTTTGCTTATTGCTTCTTCCATCCATATGCATTTCTTCGTCTCCGACACACGACGACGACGTTTCGAAGACGTACCGGCTATATTTGTCGGACACCGATACGTAGACGCCGACAATGTGTCGGTGCTTCCCAAACTAAAATGCAAACCTGAAATATGTGGCTAATTTGGTAACTTGTTTATCGTACACCCAACGGACATAAACCTAAAATTTCATACAAAACTTTCAATTAAAGTTCCCATATTCATAGGTTTCTTTATGGACTTGCTGTAACTCCAGGCATGCCCACCTAAAGCCCACGCATTGCTTTCCGCCCATATTTACAGCAATTACACATCTTATGTGTACTGCCAAGAATTAAGGCGTCGGTATCAATCATCATCTCTAGATTTAAAGCACAAAACAACTAAATTATCACAAAGCTGCAAAGTTTTCTTCATCCAACAATCAAAGTTCGCAAAAGATAAATTTAAGTTCCAAAAGTAACTATGCCATATAACATTTTTCCATTTATCGTACCTCTAGATTTCAAGGGGGTTGGGGCACGGAACTTTATTGATTGTTTGATAAAATTAAGTAATTTGGTACTCCCATTATCCTAATACTAAAATGTTAAGCCTGGCACATGTGGCTAATGGGGTAACTGAAACTCATCTATCGTACACTCAATAGACAAACCAAAAATTTCTTGGTACTCCCATGTGCATTTTCCATTGAAATTCAAATGCAGCAAAACAATATGTCTCGCACACGGACATAGCAACACAGGTATCAATGCACATTACATCATATGTTTTAATGGAGAACCATGAAATTGAAAAAGTATCTCTCTTTCGTAAGTACAGAGATACATGTAGGAATTCACATACTTCTCTTCATTACTTTATCCAACTAATTAGTACAATCTAATTCCAGTTATAAGAATACAATAAAAAAAGGTGAGGGCTTTAAATTCCAGCCGTTAATTACACATACATACAAATATATGAAGAAAAAATGATGCGCACTTTAATCAGCAAAAAGAGCGGTACAAATCAACATCTAATCAGTCTGAAAATACACTGAACCAAAGATTTTCATGGAAAACATTCCCAAATGATTAAAAACTCTACATTTCAAAAAAAGATGAAAATTTAACCTTGACGGAAGAGAGTGAAGGAGCAACGCCGCCGCCATGGGGACGCAGCACTGAGGGATCAGAATTGGCCGCAACGAAGCAGGTGTACAAACGCGGGCCAAGTACTCAAAAAAATCTCTGCCGCCTAATCAACAACCTCTTCTACAACAATAAATAATCAATACTATATTTTTTTTCTTGCTAATATGTAACGATATATAGAAAAATTATTTTAAATATTAGAGAGAACTATTTTTCCTCACAACAGGGAAAAGAGGAGGCGGTGGGAAGTGTTAGGGTTTTACATATCTATTGTGACTTGATAATTTATTGGACTGTTTTGAAAAAAACTCGCACTTTTTGGCTCACAATTTTTTGAACTCTAAAATGTACAAAATGATGTCAATTAAACAATACAAGTATTATTCTTTAATTTATTTACTTTTGACTGGGTTTATTTTTTTTTTAAATGCATTTTTTCAAAAATAATTTTCAATCACACATTCTTTCAATATTAAACATAAAATCAAGATTTTTCTTTATTTCTAACTATACATTCTCTAAAAAAGCACTGTTACAAAATTCATTTTTTCCCAAAAACTTATTTTAATGGAGTCCAAACAGGGACTTAGAAGAGAATTCAATAACTTATTTTAATGGACCCAAACAGGGACTTAGAAGAGAATTTGGAAATGCAGCCATATTTAAATGTGCATTTTTTAAAACGGTAATTTAAAGAGAAAAAAAACATTATTAGTATGGTCAATTTTAATGGAATTAGACCATAAATATCCTTTTGTAAAAAATTTAAAAACTAAAAAAATATGGACAAATTTTAAAACCCTAATGGGGGTGTATTTAATTGAAACTTTTAATGATTTTTTAAGATTTAAAAAGTTTAAGGGTATTCAATGTAAATTTTTGAAAACTTTCTAAAAGTGGTATTCAATTTAAAAAGTCTCTAAAAGTCACGTTGATTTCAATTAAAATTTTTTAGAATTCTATATAAGTCTTGTGGTATTCAAATTTTTATAACTTTTAGAGACTTTTATAAAAATATTCATGGTACTAGCTTTTAAGTAGACAATACTAAAATAAAATTTTAAAATTTGTCTCTCATTAATCACAAGATTTTGGGAGACTTTCACAAAAAACAAAAAGAAATTTAATTTAATTTTTCTATTGATTGCATTAGTTTTTATTTTTCTTTTTCTCTCTCTTATTGTTTACTTCTATTTTCTATGACAAAATTAAATTGTATTTTTATAACTTCTTTTCTTTTTTCATTTATTTTTTCAGAAAAAATATCTATTTTAATTAAATTATAAAATTTTATAAAGATTAATTAATAATTAAATTTAAATATATTTTTTTATCTATTTTTAAAAAGTATATTATATTAATAATACTGAATGTTCAATTTATTTTTTATATGTATAATAATTATTATTTATTTAATTAAGGTTTTAAACTTGTATTCTTTTTAAAATATTCCTTTATTATATGGGGGGAAAGGAAGGAGAAGCAGAATTGTGAAAATCACCACCCAGTATGTGATAATTTCATAATATTGCATTAGATTCACATAAATTATATCTCAATTGAAAGTCTTCAAAAATCTTTTGAATNATTATTATTTATTTAATTAAGGTTTTAAACTTGTATTCTTTTTAAAATATTCCTTTATTATATGGGGGGAAAGGAAGGAGAAGCAGAATTGTGAAAATCACCACCCAGTATGTGATAATTTCATAATATTGCATTAGATTCACATAAATTATATCTCAATTGAAAGTCTTCAAAAATCTTTTGAATTCAATAAAAGTCTCTAAATGTTTTAAAATGAAAGTTTATAAGTTTACAAAAGACTTCCACTAATTCCATACAAATTTCTAAAAAATCCACGAAATCCACAAAAGTTATCACTTAAAAAAAGTCAATCAAAGTCTTCAAAAGTCTCAATGGAATACACTCCTCTAAGTAGAGCCCCCACTCACCCACATCTCTGTCCGTATCTCTACCAAGCATTTCACTCAAAAAAAATTCGATTCTTATCTTATCTTTTCTTTATAGCTATTGTTTTCACATTTCAACTCCTACCTTATCCTTCCTTTCTAGTCACTTAAACATTTAAATGTCGAGAAAACTCAAAGCTCAATACTCAAATGTCGAGTAGTGGTGGTCAACATAAATAGATTGAAGATGTCGATGAGGGGTCGTGGTGGTAAAGAAGGGGAGGGGTGGGGTAAATATGCTTGCGATTTGTGTAATTTTTAGGGAAAGAATAAGGGTGGATATAGCTGGCAATTGGATAAATCGTAAGGTTATTTTTGTCAACTAAATTCAAAAATATGGCAATTATTCCAAGAGTAATTATATTTACACCACGATTTTTATTTTTCACACAACATTTTAATTGCACTTAAAATTTTTAGTCTTTGCTCATTATATTACATGTCCCTAACAATTTTTCATATCATTCTTATCCTCAAACTTTTTATTAGTTACACATTTTGTATTTGATAATAGTTTTATGTTCAAAAGTTCGTTGAAATTGCGTAAAATAACTTATTTTCTCATCATATATTTTAAAAAATAAAAAAATTAAAAGTGCAAAAAAGTTATTTTCCCCTCATTTGAAAGCATGAAACAAATTTATTTTTTTTATGTAAATCATCATCAAGGACGAGATATGTTAATTAATGAAAAATTGAAGATGCGAATTCGTGTGAAAAAATTGTTACAATGAACAAAAATTAAATATTTTAACTGTAATTAAAATGTAGTGTATAAAATAAAAATTGTTGTGGCTATATAACCACCATTACTCTAAAACTTACAAATGTTGATCATTTTTCAAATCATCCCTAGAAATGGACATTTTCTCCAATTCTTATTGAAAATTGATGTTTTAGATAGTTACTATAAATTATTTGAGCATTTTTTTTTTTTTTTACAAAAATGCATTTTAGAATAGTAATTTAATGGAGAATGTGTGTTTAAAAAATTAGGAAGAAAATTTGGACTTGCATGTAATATTATTTTATTAAAAAATGTGTAGTTAAAAATAAGAAGAAAAATTACATTTTAGAAATAATGGGGACCGGACTATAACTTGATTTGGTCCATTAGGACATGGTTAATTATATTTGCACCACATTTTCTATTATTGCACCATGTTTTAATAACATTACTGGATTGGGAGTTTTTTCATCAATTTTGATCGTTTTGAGGTGGCATTATTTATGAGATGTTGAGAAAATTAGTTGTTTATAATTTTCTGGGCATTGGATTTGGTGATTTAAAAACTACCGAAATTGGTATAGTGTAATTTTGATTGTATTTCTCGATCCATCAATTCGTAAATTTTGTTTCTAAAATTCTCTTTCAATTTTATCCTTTATAAAATATTTATTTTCAATTCACATATTTTGTTTGAAACTAACTTGTACATAAAAATAAATTAAAAAATATATATATAACTAAAAAATTTACTTAGAAGCAAAAATACTACTAATAAGATAAAATTTCGCTTATAAAATATAAAATGTTACTTAAAAGTAAAAATTCACTTGTGTAAGAAATTATTTAGAAGTACAAAATTAACTTATAACTATAAATTTTACTTATAAGTGAACAATTACTTATAATCAAATATTTTACTTTTTAAGTTAAAATATAACTTATATCTTAAAAAATTTATTTATAAGTAAAATATCACTTATGAGTAAAAAAATTTCATGCAAAAACCACTTGAATTTAAATTTTACTAAGAGGCATATATATAATTTTATTCTTTTGAAAAAAATTCAAAACCACTTGAATTTAAACATTGTCTATAATTAAATTATAGGTTTTAGCATGTCTCATTTATAAATTGAACGTGATTATTAAAAATAATAATTTCTTCTCAAATTGTAATTTATTTTTTTATGTATTAATTTTCTCCTATTTTCATGGTTTTTAGTCTCCGCTGATTTTTTTTTTTTTTTGTTAAAGATTTTTTAGCTAAACTCTATTTTGCACAAATCTTGTCGAATATAAAAAACATTATGTATATAAAAATTATTATGAATAGAACCGAACTCCAACTAAAATCAGAATCGACGTTTGGATTTGGTTTTTGGTTCTAGTAATTACAAAGACCAGAATAGTTTCATCTATGAAATATTCGAAGGATAATAGGTGATTTCAGGTATTAATATACCAATACCAACTCACGTAACGCTAGGCCTACTTTGTTACGTCTCAATGCAACATTGTTTGCCATAAATAACATTTTTAACAACCATGCTTTAGTGACATAAAAATTGACATTATGTACATTAAGTTTGTATTTAGAAGACTTTTGAGAACTCAAAATCACTTTTATCTAAAAATGTAGTTGTTTGGTTGCAATTCAAAGAAGTATTTATTGATAAAAACAACCTTTTTTTTTTTGTTATTGACGTAGGAACCCGCAGCCACTACCCGTCAACGGAGGCCCGATCACCCCGAAGGGGTGAAGGCCCGACCACTGTGAATGCGCACTAGGTAAACTCCACTCCATATGTAATAGTTCGCAAACCACACAGGAGAAGTAAACCGCACTAGACAACACCGGTGCGACAAACTCGATCGAGGAAGTGTTGGCATGGAATTCGAAAATCACTAAATTAAGCTCTTATGTAGAGATGAGAATTGCATTAATTATCTTATTCGATTATAGTAAAATACCACATATATCTAATTTTCCCACCCATTGCTTTCATAAAATATAAAGATTCTTTTGAACGATTAATATATCATCTTTTATTTCGAATTTTGATTTTACTTTTCATTTGTTAATGTCCAATTTTATATTTTAAAATGAAATTTAATGTAAAGTTAAAAAAGAAATTACGTTATTTCATATTTTTTATGATAATTCATATATTAACATGTCATAGTTTAACTTCCTAAACAAATAAATTTTAAATAATAACTATAACATTAAAAAAATTTCCATGATAATTTAATTAAAATATTTAATTTTATTGATTTTATGCAATGAAGAAATAATAATTAATCAAATATTTATATGTATAATTGGAAAATAAATGTTCTTTTCTCGTCAAACCATCAATTTAATGTTCACAACACTTTTTCTGGTCAATAACCAAGTTGTCATCAACTTTTTTCATAAGAGCTCTTTTCTATAAAGCTCTACAAATAAAAGCTTTATTGATAAAAGTCGCACCAATGGTACTCGTGCCAAAGGGACCCTACGTGGTGTTACTGTAGTAAGTAACCTAAATAACAACAAACACGCAGGCATGCAAAAATATTTGGTTAGACAATCTAATTTTTTTTATTTTAATATTTGAAATTAGAGTACTAAATCTACAAACTGTTTCAAAGTCACAATATCAAACCATTATCCACTCTTCCAATGCAAAATCGACGTCTGTGTGTGAAGAATTAAGTAGACAATCATGAACTTACAAGTTGCTTCAATTCCCGGTCCTTTGTTGTCAAATATATCCTTCACCTCTTGTATGATTCACACACATCCAAACTTGTTCTTTTTTCACTATTTTCCCAATGTTTAATCTAATGTTGAAATTTTCATTACTATCATCACCATCTCTAATTCAGTTGGACTCTACTAATTATAAGTCAACACATCAATAAACAAAGTTTCTCCAATTCTTTGATTGCTTCGACCTTTAGGACTACACTATGCTAATAATCCCTCATCAAAAGTCAAGTTCCCTCAAACAAGTGTTTAGAGCTTAACCAAGGTATTTAGCGCTTTTTTTTATATGCACTTGCTTTTTTTTTTTTTTTTTTTTTTTTTTTTTTTTAATGTTTTTTTTTTTTTTTTTCCCTTTAATTTTCTTTA
>CAIGRP010011428.1:0-40635 GCA_903798385.1 Fraxinus cuspidata
GTATTAGTCTTTCAAACATCTTTCAAGCTTTCTAGTGTTCGCCCCCTGCACTAGCCATTGTAATTTACTGCTTTCAAGAATTGTAATTTCTAGCTTTCAAGCAATCAATGATCAAGTTGTTTCCAATGCATTTTAATTTCATATTGCAAGCTTTCTACAAATTGTGATCAAATTTTACTTTCGTCCCGAAACGACGGAGAGTAGGCGGAAGGTAGTCTAGCGGAGCAGACTACTGCCGCACGGTATTCCTTTCTGTGTCAAGAAGAAAGGCACCCCGTGAAACCTGGGCTGTCCGAGTGATGAAGAAAAAATGGACTTGAACTATCATCAATGGCAAGATGACTCACTGATGAGGATGAATTTTGGTGCGGTTGATTCATAGTTGGAATCTCTGTCATGATGAATGAGATGATGAATCAGGTAGCATAATGGCGGAGCTGAGAATGTTTCAGCTCTGATACCATATTATGAACCAGGAGATAAAATGAAGAATTGAATTTCTCATATATGTTGAAATTGAAATGTACAGCGCATATAAATACAAACCATGGAATGAAAAAAGAACAAAAAAGAAGCGGGAATTATAGCTGGAATTTAACTAACTATCCTAACTAGCTTTGGCGTCAAATGTTTCCATTGGTTCTAATACACGAATTGACAAGGAGCTAAGCAGCTTCTACTGGTTCTGATACTCATCTTTATATTAGTTTGATTTTATTCGACGAAATCTAGATGGGAAATTTTTCCACAGAAAAACAGATATTGTTATGTAGAGCATATTTACATTTGAAAAACGATCAAAAACATAGCAGAGGTCCAAAAGTAGTACCTTGTTAGCTGACGCACTCATTTTGGTGTTATTGTTTCTTGATACGTTGAAATGGTCATCTGCTCTATTGCTTATATATTTTTAGGATAATTTTTCCTAAGATTTTGGCTATAGAAGTGGTCTTTCACTTGCATATTGCTATTAGTTTGTTGTAGTTGTGGAGAGTCATATCCCACCTATCAGATTCTAACACGCTAGAGAATCATCCCATGATATAATTATTATTTTTTAAAGAAAAGAAAAGAAAATTGATCCATTTTGTTCACACTGTAATGTAGGAATAAGTTTATAACATTCATTTATTTACTCAACAATTCATCGTCGTTAATATGTCACGTCGGTATTCTGTTGAACATGTAACAATTTTCGTCACGTGTGAGTAACGACTATCATTCCAATGGTGGATGGATAACAATTTGAATAAATAAGTGAGCAATAAATAACTTTTTATTTAATAAGTAGTAATCTGGAATAAATTGAATGAGTATTTTTTTCGATTAACTCGATGAAAGAGTGAAATTAGGATTTTATTATCAGAAATACATATCTTTCCAACTTTCGATAGGTTGAGATGGAAAGTAGAGTTGAACCAGGCCAGAATTTTCGATCTCCGATAAAATAGGCTGAATCCATCATACCGATATTTGTCGCCATTTCTAAATTGCAAAGAAGGGCTTAAGCGGGAGTTCCCCGCTTTTGAAATGGTAAAGAAATTTGGGCTTTGCAATTTAGGGCTGGGCCTATTCATCATTTTTTCAGTTGGACCTGCAAATGACAACGCATTTTATAAATTAGCACAAATAGCACTAAATGGAAGCAAAAGAAAAGAAAAGAAAAGAAAAACTCCTTTCAATAGAAACTTTTAATTCAACATTAAGCCCATATTTGGTGTTGATAAATATTAGTTTTTTAGTAGATTTTGATAAAATCAATAAAATGTATGATTGAAAAGTTAATAAAAGTTATGAATTCCATTAAATTTGTGGTCAAAAATAAATTTGAAAAAAAAAAAAGAGTTTTTAAGAAATATGGGTATATAGAGGTTTCTGGATTTACTAGTAAAAAGAGGAAGTCATTTTTCACACAACATTAGCGTTGCTGTTGTGGTTGGTTTTCATAACTGATGCAGAACAAAAATGTGAATATTAATAAAAGGATCTTATTCGTAACATACGAATGGGTGTTACCGAATTTCGTTCGAATGTATATGAGAAATACTATAATCCACCATATATGCAAAAATGAAATATATATTCAAAAATAACCGTGGGTTTTCAAACCCTTGACAATATTTAAAGAGTCAAAGCGAACCCTAATTCGGTAGATAAATTCAAACAAAACTAGAAAACTGCAAAAACAACGAAAATACCTTTGAACCGACTCACAACAGAAAAAATGTTAAAATAAAACCCTAAGCAGTTGACCTTGAAAGCTTGATGACGTTGGCCTTAGCCAATCATCACCCCGGAAAAATTATGGAGAACTGAAAAATGCTTTCAAATTGTATTTGCTCGTATAAATTTGACATTCGAGTTAAAAGTTACGCGCGTTTTCGTAGACCCTTCTTATTTTTCTTCATTTTCAACTGAACTATTTCGCGTTTGTAACAGTTTATATTACATGATTACAAATTCTTGACTTATCCAGATAATCTCAATAGTAAAACTATTGTAGACTAGTTCATAATTTATATTATGCCCCTACTCAAGAAATATCTTTATCTCCTCATTTCACTTGATATGGATTGAGGAGTGAAAATAAAAATCAAATAAGATAAATATAAAAGTATTTTTCGACTAAAATATTGTCCATGGTCAATATAATAGAGATTTGCAAGTTAGGATAGTCAAAACTTCAATAGCACTAGTAGAAGTCAAATAATGTTTAGGACTTTGCCATTTGTACATTGATTGTGTAATGTTTAAGAGGACAAAAGTACAAAGAAACGATATCAATCTAATTTGTGGTGAAGTTATACTCTCTCATAGACTTTGTTTTAATTCAAACAAATATCAAAATATTGATAGCGTTATAGTATGTTTTAATATTTTCAAATTGTTTTTTCGATAAGTAGTCGATATTTCAATTTCATATTAATTAGGGTTGGACTACTAATCGACAAACCGACCCGACCCAAATCGAATTGGGTCCAGCCGCATGTTAAACATCCAACCCGATCGGTACAACCCGAACCAACTCACATGTAATGTTTATATTATAACTTGATATGTGCTTTTTGGATGAGTATAATATTTCACTCTGATGGCTTGATTTGTGTTTATTAAATAAGTGGAATGGACGTTTTTATTGTTGGTGTGTGTGATGAATGAAGTTTAGCAAACTTAAAATTTGACCTACTAATTCGCCAAATATCTATAAAATTTAATATTTATTTTCTTAATTAAGTTGAAGTCAAAACCAAATCAATATTACAAATTGACCATATTCAAACCAAATTAGTTTCGGTTGGTTTGGTTGTTGCAACAGGATTGGATCGATGTGGACATCCATGCACCCAAATCGACTTGGACGATTTCATGTCGAGTAGGTCTAAAATCGACCCAACTTCAACTCCCTAATATTGATCATCTACTCCAAACAATGTAAAACTATTATCTCGATTTATTGCTATTTTTAGTGGAAAAGACTCGATCATTAGTAGTACGAATAATTTACAAACGGAAAGACCTATGACATTATAGGTACCTTTACTATTCAGTTAAAATTATTGGCAAGTCTACGTTTTCTCTGGTCAACGATGGCTCAAGAAATTAGACTTTTCAATATTTTTTCTTATTATCATTTAATAAGACGGACCACTTTACTCAAATCATACCCTAATGAGATGTTGCATTGACCAACAAGGTTTGGTTATAAAAAAATGTAGCAGTTGCAATTATTTGATTATTGTCGACCAACATTATGGAAATTCTAGACGGTCATGTACTAAGACAGATTCATACCACCTTACCTAAAGAAAAACTTATAGAATCCATTAATCGATGGGGAAAATGATTTCAATTATAATTCTATCGCTCGACTAGTATAGTAATGAATGTCGGACAAAGATAATATACGAGAACTGCGAAAGCGGATAAATCTATGATCAATTATTCTAATTGAGATCTTGAGAACATGTCAGTCAATCATACATGCGCATCTCTACAATTGGGTCCATCTATCATTGCTAATGAACATAATGGTATGATGAAGAAAATGAACTAGTTTGAAACCTCTCGAGTGCTTGAAGGACCTCTTTCATGGATGGTCTCTTTTGGGGGACAGGAGATATGGAACTGTATCCTAATTTAAGTAGTGCCAAGAAAGCATCCTCTTTTCCCTCCACGTCGGCTCGGATTGGCACGTCAGCCATCCTCAACACTTTTCCCTTCTCCTCAACCGATGATGTGGTAGCCACGAGTGCTAAGCCCGGGCCCATTTCATCCGAAACGATGATTTTACCTGTCAGCAATTCAAGCAACACTACACCAAATGAAAACACGTCCCATTTTGGGTTGGGTTTGAGACTTCGCAATGACTCCGGTGCATGATAGGGCGATACGCCTATAGCACTTGGACTGGGGCTTGGGGTAGCCCCACTAGCAAAATCTTGGAAGCTTTCGCGAGAGGCTGTGGACCTCTTGCTACCAAAATGCCGAGCCGATCCACCAGCCTTGTAACTGTTATCGCCGGTTACAAGCCTTTCGAGCCCAAAGTCTCCGATCTTGGGCTCCATATCAGGGCCAAACAGAATATTGCTGGGCTTGAGGTTGCCATGCACATGCTTCTTCTCATGGATGTAACACAGTCCACGTGCAACGCCTTTTGCTATCTTGAGCCGCATTTCCCATGGTAAATGACAAGGTGAAGAGCCAACTTTCCCTGAAATCATAACCCAAAACGCGCAAGTTAGCATTTATCAATATGCCATTAATTGCAAAGCTAGTCCTTTTCGATGCAATTGACCGCTACAAATTACAAAACGACATTTGGCGCCTTATGCTCGGCATATTGCGCTATCATGAACCATGGGCGAGGTTAAGAAATAAAACCAAAAGCGACATACGCGGTTGACTTCCGGTGATTGCTGTAAAAGCCATGGTTTCAGTTACAACAACTCCACCGTCTGGTCTTTGTGCTGGCTGACGTTAGCAAAAATGTACTCTTATCTTACATTGAATTACACAAAATACGACGTCTTAATCGTGTTTGTGCCCAGTAGTAATCAAAGAAATTAGCTAAATTGAGTATCTAATCGTGCATATTCTTAGAAAAATAAATTAAGGGAAAATTAAAAAACAAATCCTCCAGGTAAGAAAATTGGTCACAAGATCAAAGTTAGTCATGGGACTTACTGTAACGTGCATTAGCCAGGCTGCCATTGGGAACAAAATCGTAGATGACCAGCTTCTCATCAGTGCCCCAATAGAATCCTCGAATCCGAACCAAATTGGGGTGCACCAATTTAGCAATTACGCGAACCTGATTATGGAAATCCCTGAACCTCTCCACACCATTTTCTCCTATTCGGCGGACTGCCAATGTGGTGCCATCTTCAAGAACTGCCTTGTACATTATACTAGACCCTGATGCACCCAAAATGTAGGCTGAGGCCTTAAGCAAAGTCTCTAATTCTAGCTCCTTTTCGCCATCGACAGTTACTAGTGAACCATTTTTCTGTTCTTGGGGTGGGTGATTTTCTTGATCTTCGGAAAGAACCTCGTTCTCCTTGCTGTCTGAATTTGGGATTTCTTCATCCTCCGCGTGTCTCTGTTTATTCAAACAAGTCCATGTTCTTAACCAGTTGTATTGTTCCTCGGAAGATGAAGAAGATGCCCAGTCAAACTCTTTTGCACTTTCTGCCTCTTCTTTTATCGTACCTTCTATGCTTTTCCTTTTCTTCAGATGATATACGCGCATGAAAATCAGTGCTACGATTCCAATTCCTGCCACATCTCCAATTACTATTGCCAAGATAGTTCCAGTTCTAAGCCCACTTTTTTTTCCTTGCGGTGGACTTGCGGTGGTGCCGACTGGTGAAGCAGTCGTCGGAGTTGAGTCTATGGTCTTGGGTATGGCGGCGATTGCTGGTGGAGAGCCTGGTGATGCAGAAGCATTTGGCGGAGTTGCAATTGAAGATGGAATTGGACAAGGATTGTTCAGTGGCTTCCCACATAATTCAGGATTGCCGGAGTATGATTTGGTGGCTTGGTTAGAGAAAACGTTGGACTCTGGAATTGGACCGGTCAAATTATTGAATGAAAGATCTATTGTTGCATTAGAAGGAATTTTGGTGGCAAATTCCGGTGTGATTTTGCCGGAGAGTCTGTTAAATGACACGTTAAAGTAACTCAGATTATTGCCTCCAAAATCTAGAGGTAATGATCCATTAATCAAGTTGGAAGACAGATCTAAAACTTGAACTGAATTAAACCCACCAGGAAGTGCACCAAAAAAATAATTATTCCTCAAAGAAATGCAAGTTAAATTCTGAAGAGTTGTTAGATTTTCCGGTATGTTCCCGGCGATGGCATTGTCGGAAAGATTTAAAACCTGAAGATTCTTGAGTTTTCCTACAAGCTCCGGCAGTGTACCAGAAATCACGTTGTTGGAAAAATCAAGAATTTGAAGCTCAGAAGCGGTAAAAAGAGCAAAGGGAATCGAACCATTAATAGAATTGTTGGAGAGATTTAGATTTCTAAGATGCTGGATCATACCAAGAGTGGCTGGAATTGAACCAAGAAGACCTGAATCTGGAAGAGACAAGCCCGTGACACGTAAATACGCATCTGCAGAGACTGGAGTGCCACAGGTAACACCATTCCACGAACATGGTATTTGATCATGGTAATTCCAGCTCTGTAGAGCACCAAATGGATCGCTCAAAATACTGTACTTGAAAGATAGCAAGAGAAGCCCGTCATCGTTAAGCCCGAAACACTGTGCTCCAAGGAGAGAACTTATGAGAATTCTCCACCACCATAAATGGATGAAATCAAAACTTTGGAAGGTCATGATTTCTCACAATGATCCCACATTTCTCTAAACAGAAAGAGAAAAAAATTGACTGAGATTTATGATGAGAACTAGTTTAAAATAATATATATATATATATATATATATATTATTACCAAACTCCCTCAGTCACCAATATGCTCTCTTCAAACCTTTCTGATGGGATAAACATTAAGATAATGATGGAATAAATGATAATTAATGCTCTCATCAATACAATTGATTTTCATCAGTATAATAATCAAGAATGCAGAGATTAGATTAGTATAGGGGAATAGCATCTTTGCTAGGTGACACAAAGGTGGAGTTAAGGAGTTTTGCAGTATCCTCATCACAATCATATTGACTTTACAAAAGGACACTTAAATTATTGTCATTATTGGTGTCTTTATTAACATGGGATGTCATATTACAGTAATCCTAAGATTTCATGGATTTTAGATCTGAGGTACTAAAAATCTGACTGAATTTCAGGAATTAAATAGTAAATTCTTTACATGATAAAGATTCACGAGACAGATTATGAGAATAAGAGGTCAAAAGTATTAAAACTTTGTAAAATTGGTGGGTTGTAGCTCTCATCTCATTAGAGTCCCGGAGGTCCTAGTATCCATGCATTTTTATTGCACACCTCGAGTCATTAGTCGTTACCGATAACGACAAATTAAGCTCTAGATTCAGTAAGTTTAGATCGACTATATAAATATTTTGTTTGACTCGTTATTAATTCTATACGACAAAACGGTATCGTTTGTCGTTTGTTCTTCAATAAATTTAGATTATCTTTTGGTTTTCCATTTTGTTCGACTCATGTTATTAATTCTTTACAACAAAACGGTAAACCAATCTTTAAGTTAAAACATAGTTGGGTTTTGTTTTACCAGTAGACACAGAGTACAAGATACAGTGGCTTTACTCTTCCTTGTGATAGCGGACAAGACGAGATATGGACCACCAAATGATCATTTGGCACTTGGCTCAAGTCCATCAACAAAGTGTTGCTTGCTGATGGATTCACTATAAGCAGCCACATTTTGAGTCCCTTATCAGCAAATTAAAGGCGTTTGTTCTTTAGTTATCAGTTTTCACGTCAATTCTTGGAACTAGCCCACCATTGAGGGAGGTTGAGGAGCCTTCCCTATGTCATTTTGGTATTGCATTTTAAAAATATAATTTATGTTTGAGAAAGCAAGGACACTACGAGTGTTTGATAATTTTTAAATGTGTTTATAAGTTGTGGATTATACGAAATGTGTAAATAATAAGTGACTAATAAACTCTACTATTTCAACCAACTTAAATCATAAGTTGACCTTTGCCAAACATAAGGTAAATCCCATTATCCCATAACCCTTTTGGGAAATTATTGTTCTTTTCTTGAGCAAGAGCTCCATCTTCAATAATGTCCATCGACCAAAAAATTAGATAATTGGTCGAACAGGAGACCATGACAAGTTCACGGTCAAGAGACGACAGACATTTTATGTAACAAGTTAATAACTTTTTTAAAAATTCATAGAAAATAGTCTTTTTGAGCAATAGGGAATCTAATTAATGGTTCGCCAACTTTTTTTTTTTCTCCTTTTTTTCTTTTCCAAATGTTGACAACAGCTTTATCTACTTTATTATTATAATGAATCAATCTCTAAAGGCGGCTTACCCACTAAATCTCTGATTGAGTACAAATTAATAAATAATTTGTAAATTCAGTCAAAATCATAATAATTTTTAATCACACAATTATAATTCCTCTTACTATTCCTTCTTTAGCTTGAACCCCAACCTTGAGGGCCCTTATCGCCCCGAACCTGGAGCATTATGAAGGAGGTAAATTGCTGGATGTGTCTCATCAGGTTAGGGTACAAGAGCTGCTATATTGGTGCACAAAAAAATTCCAATTTCATACTTCGAACCTTCACACTGTGGATACTACCTCATTCTTTTCCTTTGCACCATTGAGCTATGTACCGGGGTACTATTCGTTCTTTAGTTCTATTGCATGGAAAGAACCGACTAGAGAAAAGAAAAGCTTCCTTCCTTCCTTTCCTTTTTTTTGGCTGTAGGAAGCCAAATTAATTGCTTCTATCTTCGTAATGGTGAATACGATGGCCGTCAGTCTTAAGCAGTAACAGAATGGAATGCGTAAGGTCCTCTGTACAATGCATTGATTTTTCATGTCAGGAAAAAAAAAATGATTGGTGGGAAGCTGGGTTAGGTCCCCGATTTACATTTTGTTCAACGGTCCACGAAGAAAAATCTTTAGAAAAATCTCAACAAGATTTTTGATTTAGAAATTGAATGAAAAAATGTAGACTTCAATTAATTGCGATGATCAAAATTATCCATGATTGCTTTTAAAAGTGGTTATGTCAAACTAAGAAGATTACTATTGAGTCTTGATGTAGAAAAAGAATTGGGTATTAATAAAACTTGTGATTCGTCTTAATTTGAGGAAGGGGATAAATAGATCGTCGTGGAAGGAGATGAACATGAAGTGATACTCGGGGAAGAATGTTGAAAAAATCTAGCAAATTAATCCCATGTCAATTAGACGGAGTAATTAATTGGTATTAAAAAGATTGGACGGCTTGTTTTGTAATATGTTTAAGTATTTATAAATTGTAAGTCCTACAAAATGTATAGATAAAAAATATTTTAAATCGAATTAAATATTAGCAAAATACACAATTAGTGTTTGTTTGATAGTGCTTATAAGCATGGATTTAGCTACTTATTTGGTTAAAAAAATGATTTTCCACTGTAATAACCGGCTGTCGAAATTGTTTCGCATTGCTATTGTCGACTCTTTTATTATAATTCTAACATTTTAGGTTCGTATGTCCAACTCGGTGTATGAGTTATGAACTTTTATTATTACAATTTATTTATTTGAAATTACAAGCTGAAATTTTGATATTTTCTAAATTGATTCTTTAATAAAATAATTGATATGTAAATTGATTGGTGGTTGTTTTTGTTGAGTAGATACTCGGGGAAGAATGTTGAAAAAATCTAGCAAATTAATCCCATGTCAATTAGACGGAGTAATTAATTGGTATTAAAAAGATTGGACGGCTTGTTTTGTAATATGTTTAAGTATTTATAAATTGTGAGTCCTACAAAATGTATAGATAAAAAAAATATTTTTAATCGAATTAAATATTAACAAAACACGCAATTAGTGTTTGTTTGATAGTGCTTATGAGCATGGATTTAGCTACTTATTTGGTTAAAAAAAATGATTTTCCACTGTAATAACCGGCTGTCGAAATTGTTTCGCATTGCTATTGTCGACTCTTTTATTATAATTCTAACATTTTAGGATCGTATGTCCAACTCGGTGTATGATTTATGAACTTTTATTATTACAATTTATTTATTTGAAATTACAAGCTGAAATTTTGATATTTTCTAAATTGATTCTTTAATAAAATAATTGATATGTAAATTGATTGGTGGTTGTTTTTGTTGAGTACTTAGGTACTAGGGTCATTTTGTACTATGCAGATGCTATTGTGACGTTAATTACTCAAATTTTTAAATGTATGTTGCGCGTCCTATATAGGATCAAATAATTAAGTTTGAACAAAATACGATTGATTTGAGCGTAAGAAAAATCAAAATTTCAATTTCAAGTAGTTAAGAATGTTAATTTTTGTATGATGCAACCGAAATTGTACTAAAACGCTCAAAAGGTCTTATCGAAAATAGATGTCCCCTAAAATTAATTGTCAATTATAATCACTAATTAATATTGGAAAATGACATTTCAACAATGAAGTGTAACTAAAATTACCATAACCGAGTATAGACTATAGACACGCGTGTTTGCCATTTCGATGAAAAAATGTCATCAATCACGTCAAAAATTAATTGAATAAAATAAAATATCTCTAATAAGAATTCATTCTAAAATTATAGTTTAGAAAATTACCTTCTTTTTTAACTTTAATTAATTAAAATTTTATTGACATTCATAACCTCAACTTTGCTTTCGTACAAGGTTAGTTGGGTGCGTTGAAATTATTCGGTTAACGCCAAATTCTAACATAACCTTATTTAAATATTAATGGGTCAAATGTTATTGTCTTGAGTGTGGGTGTTTTCATGATAGAAATTCTGCATATGACAATGTTAGGTTAAAATGGTCTGAATAGACAGATTGATGTTTAATGGAGGGGTGAATGGATTGAAAAAAAAAAATTGATCGAAAAGGAAAAAAAGGCAATAATATAGGCGTGACAGTTGCATTCTGACTTGGGCTCATAATACCATTTAAGAAAATTGAACGATGACACACTATTCTTTGAACTACGATAGATTTTGGCCATCCGAGTCCGTTTAGGACTTGAAAATTGCATTTAGAGTTTTAGTGCTATTTTTGTCATTTAATTTATTTTGAATTCTTTGCAATTTTAGTTTGTTTAAACTAGATTTTTATGTAAATTCTTATAAATAAATGGTTAATTCATTGTTTTATATCATCTTACATTAATAAAATTTCGTGAGTTTATTTTCTTTAATTTGGTGGATTCCACAATTGTGTTATTAAGGTTTTCGCTTGAATTTCTTGTTTTTCGCTGCGTCATAAATTATGCTAGACTTTTTACTAAATCGCTTCGAATAAATTAACAGAATAGAAATTTTATAATCTTTTGTCATCAATAAATTAACTTAGGACATGAAAATATTTCGTAACAAGTAATGAATCAGCCCAGGTCTCCGCTTTTGGGAGTAGGAGTGCTTGGTTGCTGGGGTTTCCTTTTCCTCAACCAAATCGATTGTGTCGGCCTTGGTTTAATATTTTGTTGTGAACGGTTGGACGTTGATATGGATAATATTGTTGTTAAGAGTTTCATTGAAATTAATGAAGAGCGCAAGGAAAAGAGATACATAATAAAATTTTATCAATTGTATCATTGAATCACGTTCGACCCAAAAAGAAACTTTATATTAAATGATTCCCTCCAAGTACCATTATATATTTTTTTCCCAGTTGGGGCCAAAAAAAAGAAAGTTGTAAACACTGCTAAGCAAAATGCTCGATAATAATTCCATTCTACTTTAAACTTTGATATTATGGTGGGGCAATGGAAATTCCTTTAGAATCTATTCATTTCGATTAGTTTGCTTCTCAATATTACTTGGCTAGACCAACTTTATGACTTTGAATGTTAGCTGTGAACACGTGGGTTTGTTGATTAATTAAAATAATTAGCAAACCGAAGTAAGAGAATGTGGGGATAATGGGCTGTAACAGCTATTGAATTTGGTAATTTGCTTCGATAATCGAAGTCTGAACCCGTCAAATAAAACATAATTAATGTGTAATGTAAATCTTAATCAATTATGGGATACTTTCGGCGTTCGCATATTGTTTCTTGTTCTGTTCTTGGATAAATGTATGTTGCCCCATGCTTTGCTTTTTTTTTTTTCCTGTCCCAAGTTTGTCCATTTAATGGGCAGAGAAATGTGCATTGCCGAAGACAAATTCTAATACTATCGTATCAGAATTAGATAAAAAAGTTTAGATTCATTCAACTCTAGTTATAATCCAATTTGCATGACATTTATAATAATATAAACATAGTACACATAAACACATGAAGTTTGACCAGTCGTGCAGTGAAAGCGTGCACAATAACGTGCTCACCACGCCACCTTTAATAATGTACGTAGCCATTGAATAAGGAAACCAAGACGTTGGGCAAGTTGCGGTCTCGCTTGGCTAATATGTTTGTCGGTCTTCAATTTTCACACGATCTCACAGAATGTGTATCACTTTTTCGTTGCAAAACTTAGCCTGTTTGGCTAAGCTTAAAAAGTGCTAATATTTTCTAAAAATATCTAAATTACTTATTTTCAAAGCGAGATTACATAAAAATCCGTCACTCGTTGGACGATGACTTTTTTTTTTTTTCTAATGATGAACTACTAATTTCCTCCTTCGACCCAAAAATATACAATGTCAAGTCAAGCACTTACCCACTTAAATGGAATTCATATCTCCTTCATCTAATCGAGAAGGGAGAAAGCCAAGGGACTGAACTTGCTCTTCAACTAGACCTAAGAGAATCATGGTTGCTCCCTTACAAAACGGATGAGGAGCTGGAGATCCGGTTAGAGGAGGTAAACGAGATCTAGTCGAAATTAATAAAAGGTTAAATCGTTAAATGTCCCTTTGCGGGGCCATATTGTTATATCCCTCTACCAAATCATCATTTAACAGCATCGTCCAGTAGGTTTGGGATTGGGCAGGTTTTAGCCCAAGATTGTGTTAAGATTGATTCTAGCTCATTTAGTGGCCCAATTCCTATTTCCGGACTACAAATGTGACTTCCTCCGGGGCTTTTAGGCCCATACTTGGCTAGTAAGAAATTCTGTATCATCTTCGAGTGACATCAAGATTATTAGTCTTAGAGCATCTTAAGAGATTCTTTGATGTAGAACATATGGTTGAATGAATTGAAAAAGAATTGGATCGAAAAGGAAAAAAAGGTAATGTGCAAACGTGGCGTCGGGCTCCGATTTGAGCCCATAATACCATTTTGGAGAGAGAACGACGAGACGAGTAAAACAAACGGCTATGCTATGACATATATGTATTTTGGCCATTTGAGTTCGTTTAAGACTCGATAACTGTTTTTAAAGTTTTAGTGCTATTTTTATCATTTAGTTTATTTCGAATTCTTTGCAATTTTAGTTCGTTTACAGTAGGTTTTCAAGTAAACTCCTATAAATAAATGATTAATTAATCGCTTTTTATCATCTTACATTAATAAAATTTCGTAAGTTTATTTCTCTTTAATTTGGTGGATTCCAAAATTGTGTTCTTCAGGTTTTCGCTTGAATTCCTTGTTTTGCCTACGTTACTCTTTACTTTTAAAAACATATTTTACTGTTTAGAGAACACCTATAAGTTTAGAGATTAAAAATTTTTATGTACTCCAACAAACTATTTATATTCAATACTTAATTTTACTACTCACAAAAAAATATTTATTATTTTTCTATATCTTTTATGTTCACTAGCTTCCCTTCAAATTATTATATTATTTTCGTCAACTAAAAATTGAAATATTTTGAATACATTATTATAGACTCTCTAATTTATTATATTATTTTTCTCCTTTTGAGAGTCAAACACACTTCATGAATTAAAATGTTAATTTTCAGACCCTCTAAATACAAAATACTCTTTATTTTAAAGAGTTAGTGCTGAAAAATAAGCCATTGTTTGACAAATTTTTTATTTTTCGTAAAAAATAGAGTTTTGAATAGTGATTTCTAAGAGAATATATGGTTAAAAAGTAGAGAAAAGTTTTAGGTTACGTGTAGAATATTTTATTGTGTGAATGTATAGTTAAAAATTACTATGTAGAAAAAAAGTTGTCAAACATGGAATTTCAAAAGGCTATTTACTTTAATTTTTTAAAATAGAGGCCGAGTCTATTCTTAATGTACGATAATTGTAATAAGTTATGGATTTCAATACTTTATTTCTTAAACTACTCTAATCACATTTAAATTAATTAGTCATTGATATATAAATATATGTTAAAGAAATTATGAGGAAATATCAATAAATATTATTGGAGAAAAACAAAATGAAGAGCCACAATAGATAGCATTGTTAAATTATAAAATTTTTGATTATCTAAATTTAAAGATACTTCGTATTATGCATAAAATGTTGTTTATAAATCAAGTGTCTTTTGGAAATGCTCTTACATGATAATCAATGAATAATTACTCTTGCTTAGCAAAAGTTGAGGGAAAGCATGAATTATTCGACCAATAATAAATACCTTAATTACCCTGAAAATTTGAGGGGGAGAAAAAAAAGGCATTTTACTTTTTCTTATTGGGAATGAAAATAATTAGCTTATCTCTCACGTCATTATCACATTATTATTGAAAATGATTGAAGTACGAAAGGAAAATTAGTGGGAAATGACAGCTTGATTACTGGATAATCTTTTAGTTAATTAGCACACATTTAACCTCTAATTGGTTTTGTTGCGTTGAAAAGCAACTGCTTTTGTTTATTACTGAAGTTACTAATTATAATTCACTATTGGCATGCATGCAAAGGACCCCATGCCTATGGATAAATATTCTCCATTAGGTTAATTCACAAAACTGGTGCTTATCAATTTTCAGAAAGTAAAGTAAAACTAGAATAGTTAAGTCTAATTATATGTTCAACTCAACATGCGTTGAGCATGTGGGCCAAGGATGTCGAGCTCGGCTAAAAATGCTTGGCCTGCATAGGTCTATATTTTGTACGTTTGGGCCACATGAATGTCGAACCATATTGATTTAGTATTGTCCAATTGATACTTCTACTGTTAACTTTAACGTATTTGACACATTCAGTATAATCTATACTATGAGTCTTGGTTCTAATATGAGGCATTAATGTTCGTAGTTCGTTCGAGTCTTATTTTAATTTTTGTGACACCCAACAATATGGCTATGTCATAGACTTAAGAAGGGGTCTAATGCTCAAATAAGAGCAGTCACAAATACAGATTCTACGGTTGAAGAAGAAGATTGATTTGCTAAAATAAGCTCTCCTTGTAACATGAAAAAGACCCCCAACCTAACTTAACTTGGAAAGACTTGGAAAGTTGGACATGGGCTCCACCCCCTTTGGTACGTGTACTTTAATGGTCAGAAGATTTTTATTTTATATTCACTTTTTGTTAAAGGGTGTATGATTGATGAGAAGAAGGTGCCAAGTGACTTTTTCATGGACGTTATTGAGAGAAGAATGTATTTAAAATAGAAATGTGACGAAAAATATGTAGTTAAAAAATAAGAATTTTTTTGGATGTGATGAAAAATATTATTTTATGAAAAATGTGTAGTTGAAAATGAGTTTTAAAATAATGAATTTTGAAAAAATGTGGATCGAAGAAACAGGGCTAAGAGCATCAGTCTTCCAACCTAATAAGAACAAGTTTAGCTAAACATAACAATTTACTTTTTAAGTAAATTTATTAATGCAATAATCTATTTGATTTAAGAGTCAAATATGCATCTCTCGTCTTTTACCGTGACGTGTTTCATGGATCGTGCAGGATAAAAAAATCCGAGAGTGATTGATGGTCAACGTAAAATTTTGTTGGATTTTATGACACGAATATCAATACAAGATAATATTTCGTGGCTATTTATTTTAAATCTTGTAGTGGATTTAACAATATACTTAGTAGAGTGAAATTCGTGTAGCAGTTCCAAATTCGGAACTTAATTTGTTGTTTTTTAATTCGTTAAAGAGGTTAACTAATGAAGGATATATTTGCAACGTTTTCAAAAGTTATGAGTACATTTACGATTGAGTAACACTATGTAGTCTTGTTAGGTTAGGATAAAAACCCCAATTTAGGTAGCGTTATATGATAAGTTAAATGAAAAGTAAAATTAGACGACTTGTGTAATTTTACCAATTATTTAATGTCACGTTAATGTTACCTAAACTGAGCTTGTAACTCCAGTGAATTAAATAACATTATTCTTTACGATCTATCCAAGACTCGGAGGTAGAAATGTAAACGAACCAGATCAAGAAAAATTGTGGTTGAAGTGTGGCCCTAACAAAAAAAAAAGGCTCGAGTCGAGCCAAGCTCGATCGAAAAACCGAAGCTTAGCTCGGACCGAGCAAGTTTGATTGTTTTTAATTAAATTCAAAAAGAAAAATTGGTTTCTAGCTGCTGTTGAAGCAAGCTCGCTGCAGCCTGTGTGACACAGGCCAAAAATTCATGCGACTTGGGTCGGCTCAAGCTCGGGCTATCGCCAAAAAACGAGGCTTGGTTCCACCGAGCCACGAGGTTTTTTACGAGATGCTCTACTCGGAGGAGTTAAATAGGATCGTTATAAAAAAGTGGATTAATTTAGAGGCGTAAGTATGGCCTGACGACTCTTATGGCGTATGATAGCGGGAGATGTGCAGTTTGGAATCCCAAAGTGCAGCGGACGCTCCTGTCTTTTTTAGGATGGTTGGTTAATTGTGTTTTGTTTTTTAATATTCCATTCTTCTCATTTATATAAGTTAACTTTTTTTATTTTTTGGCCCAATTATATAGTCTTTTTTATTGAAAATATTTTATTTTGTTCGTTTACTAATATATCATTTTTTAATTTGTTTATTATAACCAATTTTTCCCGCTTCATTTTGAAATTGTATAAATATAAAGATATATACTTCTTGAAATTAAGTCATTCAATTTCTTTATTATTTCCAACAATAACTTACTACTAGTCTTATTGATAATTAAATAGGGGTAAATTAAAAAATGTTTGACAAAAATTATTTTTTCAGTAACATTAAATAAGATTTTTAATTCGTGTAGAAAATAAAATTAACTTATATAAATGGGGATGACGAAGTATTAATAATTGAAAGTTTAATGCAATCTAGCTGTCATACCCAACTTCTCAATCTTTCATGGCGTGGGCATTTATCTCACTGACGGTTCAAAAGGAGACAACTACTTTTAATTCTCATTTTTTAGATATATTTTCTATTTTGTCTTTTAGTCATACATTATATAATAAAATAGTATTATACGTTAAATCTATTTTTTTTAACAACACATTGTTTATCAATCTACTATTTTAAAATGTATTCTTAATCTTTTAACGGGGTTCAAGAGGCCCTAAATACCATATAACATAACCTAAACCAACTTTGGAATTATGACTAATGATGAATCTCGTGTATTTTTCTATCTGATCCAAAAAAAAATTTCCTAGTAGTTAAATAGTATATGCGTATATGATAAAAAGTTTTCTCTATAAAATTACACCATATTTTCTCTTTCAAGTTATTTGAATTTTGTATTAATATACCCTTGACTAGTTTCATGGAGTAAATTATGTCGTCATTATCTAAAAACTTGTTCTCTTATTCTCAATCTGAACCACTCATTCTAACTTGTCTTTGAACTTTACCATACATAAATGTAACGAGCAATTGTTCTTGTGATAGCGATTATATGAATTGTTGTGGTTAAAATGAAGTTTGATCAATATATAATCTAAAATAATAATAATAATATTTTGTCTAAAAGGGGCTAAAAGTGATGTTTATTATGCATGAACCTATAATAGATTTTTTTTTTTTTTTTGTAATTTCTAAAGTAAATATATTGCTTAACGTATAATAGTTGAAAAGTGTTCAGCTCTAAATTACCCTAATCAAATATAGACCAATTTTTGTTATTTTGGTTTGCTATGAGCGAAAACTAAAAATGGACCCATCTAATTTATTTCTTCTACATTTTATAAAAGAGTAATGCTATTTAATCCCACTGAAGTTACAACTCCAATCTAGATGACGCTAATGTGGCACTAAATAATAGGTCATTTAATTTCATATTTAATTTAATATATCATTTAAAGCCATCTAGATTAAGATTGTAATCACAGTGAGAGTACATAGCATTACTCTTTATAAAAAACTAAGAAGCGACAAAGTGAAATTATTGAAGTATTTTTAGATTAACACGTACGTAGTTAAAATGAAAATCTAAACAATAAAAATTCCAACTTTCTCCATTTATTCCCTACATCCAAACACCCCCAAATTGCTTGTGTTCCTCAGTCATGTCATGGCACAAGGAAAACGACAAAAAACTTTTAACTAACTTTGCTTACGTGGCGTTAAAACAAGAGAACCGGACATTGCATAGCTGTACGCCTTTGTCCGAAGTTGAAGTGTGCAGTTTGAAACGTGGACTAGAAAATTATCGAACGCGTGTTGTTAGGCAGTATGAAAATATCCACTGTCCCCCACCGCCTTGTTAGACTTTTCTTCGTCTTTTTTGTTACATTTTTATTTCTGGTTCCAAAATCCAAGACTTTGCCGAATATGGCCTATTTTTCACGTGCTTCGAAAATTTTAATCCAGTAATGCAAATTGCTAATCCCAGAGCATCTTTCATGTAGCCCACCTTTAGCACTTCACCATTTTACAATTAAAATTTGAAATAATTAAGAACTACTTTGGAAATACTTTTAACATGTTTTAAAATTTTAATGTATGTAGCCGCATTGCGATTTTAATGACTGTAACATGTACCTAAAACATTAATGTAGAATGTGAGTGTTTAAATTATTGGACTTTATGTCAATATTTCATTAACAAGATTTTAATTATTCGACTTGTTACAAAAGAATTGCAACAATTGACCCACAAAATAAATTATGTGGTGGCTTAGTCCGAGCAAGCCTATAAATTAGATTTGTTACGCCTCGCCACCAAAACTCCTAGTGGAGGCCACATTATAGTTCACGTGGAGATATTGAGACAGAGTCAACAAAGATCCAATTGGTCAAAGTAAAGAAGTTAAAAAAGAAGCCGATCTCCATTGTTCTGAGGCCCTTATGTAACTGAAGCCATGTCTTAATCCGAAGCTCTCCTCGGCCTAAGCACCCTTTCCATCCGAATCTTTCTTTTAGGCGAAGCACTTGTTGTCTTTTAAAAAATTCGAGGGTAATCTTTAGGAATGATTGATGTCACGTTTATGTTAATGAATGTCAGGATTGTCAGCCTAAGAAGTAGGATGACTGACTCGTTGTCAATGTATTAAATGTATAGCAGACATAGTGATGTGAGGTTTCGGCTTGGGAGATGAGGCCACGTGATTCTAATCCAACAATTACCACGTCGTCCAAAACTCTATAAATAAACAATTCTTATAATTCCTATGGAATAATGCATCTCTTTACATTCAAAAACATATTCAGTTCTCTCTTGCTCATTTCATATTTATTTGCTCAAGTTAAATGTGTTTTTACTTTGGTAAAGTTGTTTGTGATGTTTATTTATTTGCAATCATCTTTGCTTATATTGTCGGTGTTTGAATTTTTTTATCCTGCATCTTAAAGTATATCCCATGTCTATAAAAGTCACCCATCTCTGTCCGGATCTTCGATTAGAACGTGTTGAAATTTATTTACGTGGACGCGAGTGTGCCCAACATCTATTGTCCACGTAACCATAACATAAAACAGGGTCAACAAGATTCACGTGATCTAACATAATTCAATTTACACATCTAAGTATACTATAACAATTACGTTATCGTTTGAAAAGTATAGTCAAAACAATGCCATATTAATGTCTAATTTCAAGGGGACAAAAAAAATCTTTTAAATATTGTGAAATAGGGTCGAATAATTTGTACTGCCCAGGCTTTGGTTAAAATTACGTACTACAAAAATGGACCGACCATTATTAGGTGTCATGTTCGGAAGTTTGTAGCCAAAGTCTAATAACGTGGCTTAATAATTATTAATCATTTAGTATTATCCTTGAAAAGGTTAACGAAACCCCCTCGAGATTTCGCTATCACGTGAGGTATGACTCGTTCCACCGTACATTTCCATTAACATCTTTGAGCGGGAATATTTCCTGAATTTATGATGTTTAATAATACTAAATTAATTGGTTGTACTATGCACCTTTTATATAGAACGGGGGCTAATCTTTGTGTCTTGGAATGTACGAGATATGGATAACAACTAAGAAAAGGTCAGATTTGATGAGTCAATCTTATGGGATTTCCAACACAGGTTGCAAGACGCACGTGTGTCTCCTGTTACTTGGTCTGAAGCACGTGATAAAGTTCTCCTTGCACATGTTCAAACGGTTCAAGGATAAAAACGGTTTAAGAAAAACGCTTAATATTGTTCGTCGGCAGCTGTCCTATTGAAACGGTTATAAAAGCGTTAAAATGCGATTTCCCATATATCGCTTTTTCCTTCTTCTTCCACTGTTTTTTTTTGCCTTCCTTAAGATAACGATTAGACCAGTCTTGGACATTTGTCACATTTCATTCTGATACGTATCTTTATATGGTCGATTTTTATAATAATCATTGAGGTCGAAATTATATTTGTTATGTGTCGTTTATGAAACGGATTATGTGACAAATAGTTAATCAAAAAATAAACAATAGATCACACAAGGTCGAAACTCCATTTCACATTGAGACAATAAGGACATAACATTCAGCCATTAGACACCCCGCTCGAAATGATGTCATCTCATTGATGAGCATCTTCCACAAGTCTCGCCTCAACCAAGTTGCTCACACATTACATTTGATTGACTGATTGATATGACAGTCGTGTAACAACGTAATTCATTTGACAACTTTTCAACCCATGTATTTCAATTTTCAGTATATGTTCAAGCTATGGAGGCCACGAGCCTAGGATAGCTAAAGATTGACAAAATGGAGACATGATGCAATCGCATCGTGTTCGACCTTCCTCGCCTCGCTAAAGATAGAACAAGGAAGTACTCAAAAGATCTGCAGAAAGAGACAACAATTCGACAATCTTCATTTTTCGATAGAGCTCAACCGGTGAGCCGTTGGGATGAGATCATGTATCAAGCATTCATTGGACCTTTGCCAGTTTCTCTTGACTATAAAAATTCACACATGACATCCAAAAGTAATACAAGATTACACTATCAATCTTGGTAATTTTCTCTTCAGTCGAGGATCTATTATCTAACTTCAGTGTCCAAGTGTGTAGGTAACATATCTGTGAATAGAGAGAAGTTGAAATCTATTGACAAGTAAACCCCGTTGGATCTAAACGTCATCATAACTAATACAAGATTCAGTTAGGAAAATGTTCTCAACTTTTGTTTAATGATTTAAAACTGACTAATTAACTTTTGTATTAACTTAATGGCCATAACTAGGTTTAAAAATGGAGATACAATCAGTTTCGTGGAATGGACTAGAAAAAAACCTAAGAATTCTAATCTTTACTCTCTCATTTTCTTTGGGGCCGAGTTGTGATGTCTGAAGTTGCAAATGCAGAATCTCTAACGTAACCCAAGGTTTTAGTATTGTCATATATCGCTCTCGTTATTGAACTCTATTTTGTCATAATTAGATTATTTAAAATTTAGTTGTCAACATTTACTTGGTAATTTCGATTTGTTAAACTAACACACATGAATTGACTTGAATAAATTTAGAGACGAAATGCAATTGTGTAAATTGAAGTTTTAGAACTACTAGAACTTAAAATATAACCATCACTTGCTATTGTGATATTAAGCCCCCGGTTTGGTAAGGATTAAAATTAAAATTTTAATCTAAATTAAAGTTGATAATTAATTTTAATCACATATTTTATGCGTCCCACGATCTTATTAACCACACATTTCGTCATTTTTTAAAATCAAAATCTACTAAAATTTGATTTTAATCGCCATTGTTTGTTTGGTTAAGTGAAAATGTATGTTAAAATCTTCTTATCACTTAACTTTGTTGATGAATTGGAAGAAGGAAAAAAATAAATTTATTTAAACTAAAATCTAATTTATTGTTTCTTAAAAATTTTTAAAAAAATAAAAAAAATAAATCAACCCAACACCCTCACGGACAGCATGATATTAGGTAGTAGGTAAAATGTACGAACAACCTAAATAGGTACTGATTTCCATAAATTATGTACATTATCCACAGCCTAAATTTGGTAAATTTTCTGTTGATTTGGTTTTTTAATTAACAAGGAGTCCATTTCATTGAGCGCTGTATTATGGAGATTATAATTAATTTTAATCATAATGTACAATTTTTAACTATATGCATTATTTAAATGTATTCATTCAATTAAATCTTCCTCCTAATACATTATTTGTTTAAAAGTATACAAGCACTCCAATTAATGAATAAATCGGGGTGTATTTGGAGTTTGGCCATTTTTCTTGCCTTACACTCTCCTTATCATCAATTTTTATACAATTGGAATAATAGTTTAATTTTCAATTCGAAACTCAGCCTATACGATACAAGTTCAAAAATCTCTAGGGGCTAACGACGACAAGAAAGGTAGTAGGAAAGTCCAATGTGCATGAGATTGTGTGTGGGTTCTTACCGATTTTAGCCGGTAACAACAATTCAGGGATAGACTGGATCGACAATAATGATCCGCCCTCCGATTTGGGGACCAATCTTGTCGTTTTGTGTCACGTCAGTAATTCCTTTATTTTTTATTTGAATTTTTCATTCTCCCAACCGTTGCTAGTCTTATCATTTTGTTTGTGTGTGCGTGTGTAGATTCATTTACTAGGGTAAGTGGTATTTGTTGACTTCATGCCCGGAAGTAAAGATTTTACTACAAGCGATTTTCTAATCTTTGAGAATAATATTATTTGTACATTATAATAATGTACATTTTGATGATTTGAATTATAATAAACGATTTTTTTTTCTCTCTCTCTCTTGCGTGTGATCACTTTATACATCAATTTTGTATACAATAATGTATAAGTAGCGAATATGTGAAATTACATATTTATATGAACTAGATAATAATAAAAAGAAGTGTTACATTGCGCGTGTTTACGGATATATGAGCAAGAAGAGCTTGATAAAAAATCATATGGATAAGACAACAAATAAATATAACAATTTTGTTATACTATCCGGGAGGGTTTGACACATTCCTTGATAGACCCCTGACAATAGGGGGTGAGAATTTTTTGGCCTCCCACTCATGTGAGTAAGCAAGGGTGATTTTATTTATATATTCTTTTTAAGTAAAGAAATTTAATTCTAAATAGAAAGTGATCCAAGTAAAGAAATGTTAAACACAATCTTTAGGTGAGTCACATTCAACTTGGCTCAAAAGAATGATATAATTGATTTGTATTATCAAATCCTATAACACAAACGTGATTGTAGAATAATAGAAGATGAAAATCCAAATACGAATTGAATTGTGCCACACAAAAAGTAGAAAATCTTCACTTGATGCCCTCAATACATATCATCCATCGACTTTTAGTATGATTACTTTTGAGGTCTACTTAATATTTTCTATAGAGATCTCGGTTAAATACACTAATTCATACTGTCTCGCGACTTCTCAAATAGTAGATAAATCATACAATTGATACGAAAAATTAAGAGAGTCGTGATTTTGATCATTGAAATGCACTTCATAATTCAAAAGAAGCTCTCATTTATGAGAACTATACAATTTCCGTAGGAATAATAGCAAAATTCAAAAAGAATTAGAGGGGCAGAAAAGACAAAAGTCCAGTGCAGAGTTTGCGTGTCAGTTTTCCAGCTGTATCCCAAAATGAAATCCCACAAACTACTCCCTTTTGTTTCCTTTAAGCGGTGCGTTACCCTTCTAACACCTCATTCTATCTCCTTCCCCACACCCATGGCCATGTATATATTTAAACACTCTTCGTCTTCTTCTCTAGTTCTAGTTCTAGTTCAATTTTATCACCAGAATAATTAATCTTGTTTCATTTTTGATGTTTTGATAAAAATGGCGATGACAAATACAACCCCTCTTTGTAAGAAAATGGATACGGATCGGATCAAGGGTCCATGGAGTCCTGAAGAGGACGAACTTTTACAGCAACTGGTGCAATGCCATGGTCCCAGAAACTGGTCCTTGATTAGCAAGTCCATACCCGGGAGATCAGGGAAAAGTTGTCGATTGAGGTGGTGCAACCAGCTTTCGCCTCAGGTGGAGCACCGGGCTTTTACGTCGGAGGAGGACCAGACTATCATCCAGGCCCATGCTAAGTTTGGTAACAAATGGGCCACCATAGCCCGCCTCCTTTCTGGTCGTACTGATAACGCGATCAAGAATCACTGGAACTCGACCTTGAAAAGGAAGTGCTCTTCTATGAGTTCTGATGAAGGGAATAATGAGTTTATGAATTATAACCAGCGGCCTTTGAAGAGATCCGTGAGTGCCGGGTCGGGTGTTCACGTCTACTTGAATCCTGGTAGCCCATCCGGGTCGGATGCCAGTGAGTCAAGTTTACCGGTAATGTCGGCTTCTCGTGTTTTTAAACCGGTGGCGAGAGCCGGCGTCGCTTTCCCGTCTCCGGTCGAGACCGGGTCATCGAGCAACGATCCTCCGACTTCTCTAAGCCTGTCGCTCCCTGGAGTTGACTCGTTACGGTCACCGAATTCCAAGGCTGAGTCAACTCAGTCAAAAAGTTCCCTCCAGCTTCTCTCAGTCCTACCAGCGCCTCCGCCTCCACCTGATTCAGCAGCACTGCCACAGGCTAAAGCTGCTACTGCAATCCAACCTCAAACTCCAACTAATCAAAAGACGGCATTTGGATCAGTTTTTAAGGCGGCACCATCACCACCACTGGTGCAGATTCAACAACAGCAAGATAAGGTTTTTGTGCCTTTTACAGCAGAGTTGATGTCTGTGATGCAGGGCATGATAAGAACAGAGGTTAGAAATTACATGATGGGGCTAGAACGGCAAAAGCAGCAGCAATATTTCCAACAGCAATTTCAGCAGCAACAGTATCAACAGATTGGGATGTGCATGCAGCAAGCAAATGCAAATGCAAATGCAAATGCAGATGAAGGATTTAGGAATGCAGTCATGAATCGCATTGGAATCAGTAGAATTGATTAATTTAGTTTTGGAGAGGAGAAAGAAACTATCTTTGTTTCTTATTTTAGTGAATATTTCCAGAAAATAATTTTGGTTAGTGTACAGTAAGAAGCAAAAAGTGGAAAAATAGTTGTTGAAAGAAGCGAGGAAGCAGAAAGTTTGGATCTTTTCCATCCGCGTTCCATTCTGAGTAAAGCCTTTAGGAAAATGAAAACCAAAAAAATAAAAATAAAATTCAATCAAGTCTAAGTTCCTTTTTTTTTTTTAAGTTACAATTAACAGAATTAAAGTTGGTTTTGTTTTCCCAAGATTACAGTAGCTGCTGTTTGTTATTGGTGACAGATTTTAAGATTATTCCTATTCCTATTCGTTTGCATAGGGCACTGTTATTTTCTTGTTCAAAGTTTACGACAGTTCAGGAATGGAAGGTAGCTGTGATTGATAGGAACGGACAAATATTATATGGATAAATCTAAATTCTGGACTGGACTGGACTGGACTATAATAAAGAATGACAGGCAGATGAATCAGTGGTCAGCATCCATTAAAATGTGGGACATCTTTCAAACTACATCGATTGTCGGCATTCTGTTTATTAACCCATGTTAAAAGAAAATTGGGGAATCCTGTCCACTGAAAATGATTCATTTGAACTCAGCCAATTAAAATCTAATTTTAATTCAAATCAAAGTCAAACAATTAATATTAACGACATATTTTATAGATCCCTCAACTTTTCAACCACACATTTCAAATATTTCTATCACAATATACTAAAAGCCAATTTTAATCTCCACCGAATACTAATTACAGAATTATTGTAATACAACCAAACGTAAAAAATAAAATTCATTCCAAGTTCAAATTTGATCTAAAGTGGAAGCTTCGACAAGAAAACAGTGATTTTGATGATAACGATAACAAGAGGTTCCCTGCATATATTCACTTTGGTACAGATGGGATTGTCGTTTCCGAACATCAAAAAATGGCAAATTCATAAAAGGTATTTTACAGGTGGAATAAATACATTAGCCTGTCAACCTCAAAACTTTTTAACAAGGAACTACGACGCATTGTGGTATTATATACTTGATGAGAATTCAGCCCAATCTATTCACCAGTGCAAGGACCCGAAACCACCTAAATATGACGGAAAATGGTGTAATTACAACCGTGCAGCTTGGATGGTGCAACGGTTTTTGAATTCAAATAGTGATTTTAATTTTTCAAATAGTGTCTGAATATCGTGCCTCCAAGACCATGTTGGGGCATGTAAAGCCCGGATTGAATTCAGACAAACAACAAGGGTACCACCTTCGTGTAAAAGGACCTGCATGTTAATGTAAATAAACATAAGATTATGTATGACTTTTGAGTACAATGTAAATTGACACGAATATTAACAAAGGTAAACATTGCACTTCAGTTACAAATATTTTATGCAGTTAGTTAGCTGTCACACTTCATAAAACATTTTCTTTGACACCAGATGAAAAATCGCAACAGCTTAAATTAATGAAAATTGAAGCATGCGCATGCAAAATAAAGTTCTTAGATAAATATACCGTTAACCAGAGAGGGAGAAACCCCAAAACAGATGTAAGAGATGCCAGAACAATGCTAGATAATGCAAGGGCAACGTTTTGCTTAACCTGCACACGAAGAGCATTAATATTTATTATAATAAATTGGACAGTACAAAAGATATACACGCACGAAAACTAAGAAAAGGAAAATGAAATACCAAAGAAGTCGTTTGCAAAGATTTAGCAACACAAAATGGAACCCCTGAAATATTGTTCTGCAGCAACATCACATCTGCAACAGCTATAGCAGTTGCACTGGCACGTTCAGCTAGAACAACACCCACAGTGGCAGCCGCCAGGGCAGGTGCATCATTGATACCATCACCTACCATTATGAGGCCCCCCCCTGCCCAAAATTTCAAAAGATGAAGATCATTACGAATTCCATAATTATTCTTCCGTGTTGCTTGTAATCAGCAATTGATATGCATGGTTTTACAATGTCCAGCTAAAAGAAGATAGTATGATGGAACATGTTATTCTCAAGTATATTTACAAGGGCAAATTACGAAAATCGATATTAAGGATCTATTCATTGATGATATATTTCAGGAAGAGGTCTCGGTCGCACAAATGGAATATGCTATATTATAGATACTAAATGAAAGAAGGCGAAGTCTTTAACTTGGGTATGATAAAAACTGCACTATTTATTATTAATAATAGGTTCCAACTTAAAAGATCAACCTTATTAGGAGGAGTAACCTGAGCCCTTCTGGGAAATTACCTTAACAATCCCCCGCAAAATGACGTCTCTTTTGAGCACACCAATCAAATCATGGAATCCTAATGCTCGTTTGAGTTTTAAATGGATTGAATCGCTTGTTTGAGCTTATTGGACTTCGATACCATATTAGGACATAGAATTCCATCTTAAAAGCCTAACCTTGTTAAAAGGAGTAACTCAAGTCCTTATATGTTGTATTTTAGTTTCACCTTTATTTGAGATAGGATACCCTTCACATTCCTCCCGTCCCATAAGAGAGAATCAATTGAATATTGTTAGGAGATTTATTGTCACCGATGAAAACACCATCATTACCAGAAAAAGGAGTTGTCAGGTCCTTGCTAGGCATGATGAGGGATCATAAACTTGAATATAAGTATTGTTACTAATAACACGGTGGAGGGAGCAAGAAAAATTGACGGTTAACTCTTTTAGGGACTGAATATGATGGATATTTGCACCTGTATCTCTGGAGATGCTTGTAACGTGATAGAGTTTATCCTCAGGCTTTAGGCTGCAGTGAACTTCTTTGATACCCACAGCATTTGCCACCCTCCACGCGCTTGACTCGTGGTCACTAGTCAACATCATGACACGGAGCTTTCCATCATCTTGCAATGCCTTTATGACATCTGAAGCACCACGTCGAGGCATATCTTCAAAATGGAATAGAGTTACCTGCATTTCAAATATAAAAATAAAGTTCACGAGTGCCAGTTTTTGCTCACACTAGAATCTAAAGATAATGTAGTAGATTAAGGGGCTATTGGATTCAAAAGGCCTTGAACATTTAGTTGACAAGAATATCAATACGACAGTACTATTTTGTTATCTTCATTGATTCCCAGGTTTTAGGTAGGAAATTTGAGTGCTGAAAACTAGGCCAGCTTTTATTACTTTCAAATTCATGGAATTACGTATTAATAAAAACAATGAGAACAAACTATTTGCTCAAAATACAGTAGAAACCCCGACCGATGATGTCTGAATGCAAAATCTTTGCTTCGATCATATCCCACTAGTCTTATTTGTACGTTACTCTCGTCACTTTTTGTTGAAAACAAGGATTAAATGATATATACATGTGCCCCTCCAACAAGCAGCTTAACTTTTAGATCAAGTGATTCAACAAGGCATTGAAAGAAGCAAAGGTCCTAGGTTCAAGTCTCACAAAACCTTCTAATCTAGTGGTTAAACACTTTTGCTGTATTCCAGGCAATCTACTTTTCTCTCACTGAACATGTTGTTCCAAACATATTAATTTCAGTAAGTTGTTATACCTCTACTCTACCTTCGAATTTATCATTTAAAACAGTGCAATGTTAATCAGCATCCCATCCACAAGTTGTTAACCTCTTTAACAATATATCAGCAAGTTACAGGTTCCAAATCAAAAGGATATACAAAATAATAATAATAAAAAAAGTGATTAAAAGAAAAAGGGAAGAATCACTAGATTATAAGTTGACCATAATTTGACAACTGCAGATCTAAGTGTGCATCTCCTTGACTAATCATATTTATAGCAAGTACTTTGTACAAAATTGTAAAGCTGAACAAGATTTTTGCCTCTCAAAATTAATTGGTAAAAAAAAAAAAAAGAAAGGAAAGTTCACCTTTTTGTTATTGACCGAGAGAGCAGCACGAACAAAGTCCTCTCCATAAGAAGAAGTGCTAAGAGCCTCCTTAATCTTTTTGGATTCATCATCAGACTGAAGAAGTGATGTGATATAATCCACAGAACCAAGTGAAGCTTTCAATGGCTTACCATCTCCAAGTCCTGGCTATAGTGAATTGAAAATTATTATAGACTTAATTCGACTGTCAATACTTACAAAACAATCCAGAAATAAGACACACAAGAAACGGTTAAACACAGCATATCCACCCCACTTTTTTCTAGACGCACATGTAAGTTGATTAACCCATCAAAACCTTGGATCAAACTAATTAGAGTGGTCACAAAAGCTAAGGAACACATGAGACAGCCAAGTCCCCACATACTAGATATGATAGAAACTGGGCAGAACTGTGAATTTGGAAAAGATAGTGCCCAACACAACCAAACTAGATAAATGAATAACAAATTTATTAACTACATTTCATTTCATCGTCTCACCGAATTCACAAGAAGAATCCCCAAATATGCACAACACGTCATATATCCAATCGGTTGTGCAAGAAGAGGCCGCGTAGGCTTTCTAAACATGAAAATAATCATGACATTGAAAGAACCATATGACACCATGAAGAAAACCATACGTATCGTAATCACTATATTTAAATCAACTAACAGATAATTTCGACGACTTCTCCAAACAGCACCACTTAAATTGTAGAGGAGTCTCATTAACAAGGTATCCTATTGCTTGAAAACTAACCACAGGAAAAGATTAGAGAACAGTGTATCTCTAAGGCATTAATTTATCTCAACGAGCCTGAACACAGTTTTTTAGTAACATAAGAAATCAAGCTTTCTTATGAATACACTGAGGTTGACATGTTGTTCTCTCTTTATGGAATCGCACAACAAGCTTCCAAGATGGATAATTAGGGGATAACGGTCTTCCTTCAAAAGTGGACCTCCTCAATCTTATTGGAACCAAGGATGAAAATTTCGTAATTAGCAAGACGGGCAATAGGACCAAAAAAAGTAGAAAGCCCAAAAATTGGTTATACAATAAGGGAATGGCAGGTGATTGGTTGAAAAATGGATTTGATAGGCCAGATATAGAAAGAGGCAGTCATTTCCAACATCAGCTCAGCTACGTGAAGCGTAGCGCACTTGGTTCTCCTTACCAGCTTATTAGTTTGTAAAAAGGAGGAATAGTCCAGGAAATATTCTAGAATAAATTCAAAGCCAAAACAATAGGGTGCAAATGTGTATGCGGGGTGCTCTGGTGTTTATTCATTCATATAATTGCAGTGAAAAGTGAAGGAGAGAGAGACCACTTGAATGCCTATTATTTCTATAATTCATTTCATTTATAAATTAATAGTTCAATACACCCAGGTCAATCACAGTTTTCCTTATTTTTACATCAATGCAATCACAGCTCTTCTAGTTTCCTGTTATAATTGATTGGGAATCTACCAGAATTTCAATCTAAAACTAATTGTTCCCAAGTGAAGAGGCTGTCAGGATCACATACTAGTAGTTAGTGGTCTTAAAACAGGTATCTAGTTATATAAAATCCAGTACCTCAATGCAAGAAATTGTTGCAAAAAGACCCCTGCCAGGCAAGTTTTCAAAACTTTCAACAGAAACAGAAGGGAGATCTTTTCCCATGCTATGATCTACAACAGCTCTGTACCAACAAAGAAGATGTTAATCCAATTATAAAAATTGTCCAGAGTGGCAACATGCTTGAGCACAAACGTGTAAAAATCCAGTGCAAGGAATTTCAACTGATCCATAAATTCCCTAAAAACGCAACAAAAATCTGGCGGAGACATGACCAAGAAAATGTGAGTAAACTATAACCAAAGTACACAAAAGCAGCCCCTTCTATATTTTTCATTTTTATTGTCCTTTTCCAGTTCTTATTCTTCTGAAGCAAATTTTATCACTGGTATCCAGTCTAATTGATTTATTAGAAGAATGTGGTGGTCATGTCAGGTGGTAGGTCTGTAGGCTTTAATTTGCAAAACCAAGTGAAGGAGATACAGCATTAAAATATTATTAAAATTCATCTTGTGCATCTATCCCATTGCTTCTCAAAATAATATGCACTGTATTCTTATGGAAATAATTATTTGAAGAAAAAGACCAACCTTTTCAACCGTAAACAGAGAGGAAAGCAGCAATAAGGGTCATCTATCCAAGTTAAAACTTAAAGCAGTTACTAAGTCTAGATTTGAGCTCTATTATTTAAAATTAATTTCCCCCCCCCAAACTTATGTTTAACCACATATTCTCCAATCTCCAAATAAAATAATTTACACTTCAACCCAAACTCATGTTTAACCTCACATTCTCCAAAAAATAACTATTATAAAATCTATTTTTCCAAAAGATGGGGCTCAAACAAACTCTAAAACAACTGGACAAGTCTTCAGCAGCTTCGAGTTTGTATATATAGACTTGCAATGAAATCGATTAATATTAGCAAAACGAAATTAGTATGTTTTGTGAGAGAGATTTCCAGATAAACGAAACAACCTCCCAATGGGGTGAGTAGTTCCCTTCTCCAGGGCAGCAGCCACGGCAAGAGCTTCTTTCTCACAGCTTGGCACACAGCATGAAGCTTTTATTTTCCCACTGTTGCTAACATGTCCATGTATTGGTTCAATTGCTTTGCATGTGAATTCTCCAGTTGTTAATGTGCCAGTTTTGTCGAATGCAATGGTGTGACAAGAAGCTAGAGCATCCAAAACATGTCCACCCTTAAGCAAGATTCCCTGTCAAAATTAAATTTATTTATAATGGGAGTAAAGGAGTAACAAGTATAGTATGTTGCTACCTGACTTGAACAAAGCCAAAGCCAGATGCCCATTGTGTGACATTGGTTGACATCATTACAATGTTCATAGATTTGAAATCACATCATGACATTTAGGCAAGTCAAACAGGTAATTTGCTGCGTTTTGGCACAAACCAATGAACAACTGAACAAGAACGAATCATTCTAGCATCTATATAACATACTAAATAAGATCGATAAATACCTTTCTTGCACAGGCACTAATTGCTGTAGCATATGCCAGTGGGGCTACAGCCAAAGCACATGGTGAGGCGGCCACCATAAGCCCCAATGCCCTGTAAACTGATCCTCTGCAAACTAAAAGAATAAATAAAATTACACAGCATATATATCAAAAGATCCACTCAAAATATACACATGCGTATCATGTACAACAAACAAATAGACAAGCGACTGGAGATTCATGTAGAAAACACAAGCAGTTTAAATTAAGGCGAAAAGCAACAATCTGTTTCAAGAACAAATTATTATATATGTGCTTCCTTTTGTTTAAATAACTTACGTTACTTTATTAGAATCAAATTTCAGGAAACCCCATGTACAAGGTGTACAAAAAAATCAAAGCGCATCTAATATAACCTATGTTTAGTGGCCATTATAAAGAGAAATTGGGGAAAAATGATGTTTTAAATAATGATTTTTTGAAGAGCGCGTGGTAAAAAAGTAAAGAAAAGTTTTGGGTTTATGTGCAAAATATTTTATTGTGTGAATGTGTGGTTTAAAATGAGTATTGAGAAATAAATAGTTTTAATTTAAAGAGAGTCAAAACAGGGGCATAGTAAAAGCATCCGTCCATGTACCTAACACACAGATAGATTTGTGCACCAAAAAAAAAAAATGAGTTCTCAAACTTCTGAACCCCCAGGATGAGTTCTCAATCCTCGTAAAGGCTCTCCTATTTCTCTCTCCACACAAACAACATCAGACAAAGTGGTACCATATTCCACCACAATCAAAATAGCAAGTATGACCAGTAGCAGTCCATATAAATTGAAGGTGTAAGATAAGAGGGCAACAACCACATGGAGACAGGTGGAAGGAGTCAGGAGACACCAGTGCAATTCATAGGGTATATAATGTGCAGAATGATTGATTGAGGAAATAGATCCATAATATACCTGATGTACTGAAAAATGGCCATTTGAATAGCAATGGCCCCAGTAATGCAACTGCAAATGATAGAACTACAACTGCTTTACTGTAATGCTCGCCAAACTTATCAAGCCATCTTTGAAGCCTTGGTTTACTTGATTGAGCTTCTTCAGTCAATTGCACAATTCTGCTCAGCATTGACTCTTTCCATGTCTTCGTTGCCTAAATTGAATTTAACAACTTAAAACCAATGAAGTAAAATAGAAAAGCACTTTTCCTGGGCAGTAATGAGAACTAGAACTGCCAATGTGATCCTATTGGGTTGATCAATGGAAAGAGGGCCAAAATAAGAACACAAAATGCAATTTTAATAAAGGATCTCCAAGCATAAACTGAAAAACTAAAATCCTGTGATTGGAAGGGAAATTTCCATCACATAAAAATAAAACTAAGGGAAATTCCATCACATGAACGATAAAACTAACATGAACTCACACTCCACTAGGCATGGCCAAAGCATGATACAAACAGCAAAGAGAAGATAGGCAGCGGAAATGAGCAATTTTCCATACTGAAACCACATGGTGTGAAATGGTGAACAATAAAGGACGTGAGATTGGCCTTCCCCGAACTATGGTTATCCATCCATTCCCCTTCTTGACATTATCACAGCAAAACTCATGTTAATAAGCAAAAAATAAAGACAATTCTACATTTCAATCTGTCAAAACTCCAAAATCCTGAAGTTACTATTAAACAATCATCTGTCCCATAAAGATAACCCTACTTTTTTCACACAGAATCAAAAAAATTAGTTAATATAGTTGAAATAATAAATTTTAGTATCATTTTTTCGAATATACCACTACATTAATGTAATCAATATTTAAGGTAATTAAATTATGCATTCAATATTCAAGGCAATTAAACTATTCTTGTACTAGTTATTGTTTAATGCAAGAATCAAATTAATTAACATTCCAAAGTCATCCAATACATATACAAATGAATAAATGTCTTGGGAGATGAAATGTTTTTTTTATTTTTAATTTATTGTTCCAACTACAATTGAATAATGAAGTGATTTATATTTGTAATAACAAAGCACATTAAATAGGGACATATTAGGAAACTAATATATTAACTACACTCTCAAATAAGAAGCATGACTATAATTTGGGAATAATACTGCTAAGTTCCTTCAATAGTAGCTGTTTTCCTAATAATCAACATCATCTTTTACATTACTCATGGAGCATGACACTTTTTACATCAAATTATAATTTATCCGTCACCATAAAGGAAGCAATTTGAGGAATGATTTAGCTCATTTAGAAGTACGTAAAGGGTAACTACATAAATCTAGTTTTCCAAGTCAAAAGTTTGCATCGATGTAAAAATTAAAAGAGAACGTTTGTCAGACAAACTTCATGAGAATATTGCAGGAAAAAGCAAACAACATTTTTTACTGACCATTTTACTTTCCAGAAATTCTATGTCAATCCAATGAAACTGAAAAAATTGACAAATAAAAATGCAAATACATTCATGAGTAATATCTGGTACATCCACAACATTTTTAATTTAAAATTTTTTATGATTGTTGCAAGATAATTACGAAACAAATGAGTGAATGACATAGGTACCTTAACAGTCATCATACCATCAACATTGCGAGCACCACCAGGAATAATGTCCCCGACTTTCTTTTCAATGGGTTTGACTTCACCAGTCAAGTGCTCAATGGTAATTGTTGATCTACCTTGAAAGACTTCACAATCTACCGGCACTGACTGCCCATGATAAAAACCAACATTACGAACGACAAATTTTAGATGATCTTTACGCAAATACAATCAAGTATTACTGAAAATGGCAGAGGCTACATCAACAAGGCCATGAACTTCACAGAGATTCTGTGTAAGAAAAAACTCCAATGAAGGAAACAAAATTTACATAAAAACTCATATTTGATCTGTGATATTGTACGATTAAGAGATTGAGCCCCCATTTGACAGATCTTTTTTGAGATTATAAGCTGGTCAAACTACATTTTAACCACATATTTCATTGACCCACAACTTGTATCCACTTTTTAACCACTCGTTTCATGGAAACCCACCAACTTATAATCTCAAAAAGCTTTATCAAACAGGGCTGAAATAGGTTGAACTACCAACCACAGATTGAAGTTGCTAGCTTCCTTTTCCAAATCATCAAAATATTAACTTTAAGGCAACATAATTACGGTTCACTACACAAAAGTAAAGGATATGTTTGGAGGTTAAACAATTCAACACTTAAAACACACCAAAGCAAAAGCACACATTGGTACAGGTAATTATAGAAATGTCAGAGAAAGCAGATAAGAAATAATTTAGCACTGACTAGTACTCCCACGCAGTTTATCATCAATTAGCCTCTATAACTTTAGTTGACCCTCAAATGTACTTATCACTATATCTCTCCTTGTTTTACTCCAATCAATGTCAGCATTCACATCCCTGTCACACCTAACTCGTGTTTATTGTTTCTTGAAAACCCAAATTTAGATCCCTTGTAACATTACAACTGTTGTAGCAGACTAATAGAATTACCCTTTCAGTCTTATTCGATTACCCAAAATTCTAGAAGCACCATCCACTTAAACTGATCAACCTTATTTTTTTTGTGTTACATCATCCCCAAAACCTTTCCCTTTGAATTATCAAGCTTAAGAGTCAAAATTTTCACAATGGTAGTTCATGACTTCTAATCTTATTAACTCCTCACAAGTATTCCTGAATTGCCAAAAATTAAAATCCATGTATTTGGTGTTACTCTGACTAATTTTCAACCCATTCATTTCAGGATATTCTCTAGAAGTTAGAAAGTGGTCATTGTAGTCTCATCCAGAAAGACGCTATCATTTGCCGAAAAAAAAAACTACAAAATCTTAGTCTATGTGCTTGTAATCAATTAAGAAAGCTTTATACATTGGGAAAGGAAAATTCCAATTTATGCATACTCATGGAAGATCAAAGCATTATTAGGGTAAAAAGGCTAGTCTTTGGAAACTGATGTTCTATTCTGCAAGATCTAATCATATTTTAGATCAATATGTTAAAGGTCCAGCACAAGCATAAAGGAAACAGAAAATTAGTTCATCATAGTTTCTTGTCACTTTGGGTATCTTTTTCATTAGTTTAGATTATTGCATGATTATTACATTCTTTAGAGCATGCTTAGGAAACTCTCATCATTACCACATACAACCTTCCTCAGAAAAATATAATTGACAGACTCTCAGGGGTTTAAACCACAATTGAGACGGATTAAACAACTTGCCCACCACCTTCGCCTTTTACTGTTGACCGTCATGTTCAGCAGGCTTCAAGGTGACTAGGTTTTTTACCACAAATAATCTTTCAGTTGTTTATTGTCATGTAAGTGGCCTTATTGAAGTCGAGGGAGAGAGAGTTAAAGTGTGAGATGAAAGAAAATAAGTTGGATTTTATTCGTAAATTTGTAAGTGGAAAAGGGACTAGAAATGGACATCAGCTGGTTACAAAAAATAACCAATGAATAAGGAATTCTTATACAAATATTTTCTAGTCGTGACAGAAGCATTTTCCAAATGATATTCAAGCGAACTCATGCTAGCATTCTCAATCTACTGAAATCAATAATTCAACTGGATTAAATGTAATACAGCATAGAAGCAACATAAATGTCACATAAAGCAGCATAACATTTGAGTTTAATTAGCACAATATGCTAATCTATGATCTATTTCATAAGTGATGGCCAATTCAAGCCACAAAATATTGCATAAAATTGAGCAGTGAAGATTAAAAGTTTATGAAACACAGACCTCACCAGCTTTGACCAATATATAAGATCCAACTTCTAAATCGTTCACAGGAACTTCATGGTATGTCAAATCAGAGAAACTCGGCAACTTCCCATTCTTCACATCCAACACTAGTGCAGATTCAGGATGATTCTCTTTTAACTCCTCGACATCAATCCTAGACCGTCCAGTAAAATAATCCTCTGCAATGTGAGCCAAATTGAACATAGATAAAAGCAATCCACCTTCCAAAGCATTCCCCATAAACACAGTAGCAAATGCCGCAAGCGCCATAAGTACATGAATATTAATTTTGCCACCCGTAATATCCATTACAGCATCATACAAGGCGGAAACCTATATTTTCAAATATGCGCTTAAATTAAGAAGTTCGGGTAAGCAGAAAGGGAAAATAAAAAAATGCGTTTTCGCTAAACGAGCAGAAAATTTAGCTAATTAAAGTAATTATTACCCCCACAAGAGGGAATGCAATCAAAGTGAAGGCTTGCTGAAGCGGCTTGACTGCTGGCTTAGGGATCAAGTAAGGGCAAGCTGCAACGGCTAAAAATAGAGCAGCTGAGCAGCAGCAGAGCTCCAAATGTTCCCTCAAGAAATTAGCCAGGTGGGTCCATTTGACCGTCTTGGCAAAACTTAAAAAACTTTCCTGAAATTTGGTGAGCCGGACAGAACCGTCATTACTAGGACCATGATGGTGGTTATGGTTGTGGTTGTGGTGGTGGTGGTGGTGGGTGGAGCATTTGATGACGGGAAAATGAGGGGTGGAATCGAGGGAGCTTAGGGATGTGTGTCTATTACAGAAATTATTGTTGACTTTGAGCTTGATTCTTCTGGTTCTGTTGAGTGATGGGTTTCTTGAAATAATTAAGCTGGTGGGGAGATGGAGGGTTTCCATGACTGAGAATTTGGGGGTAACAATTTGAGAATTCAGGATCTTGATTTCATTGTTGAAGAATTACAATACAAATAATTATGGGATTCGGCTGCAGTTGTATAGGTACTATAATGACACCATGTGCTCATTCTGTAACCATTGCATAAACATACACACTGTATATGCCAACTCTTTCTAAATGGTAGTTTGAATAGTAGGAGGAGGGTTCATGACGAAAATATCCCTATATAATATATACTCGGAACCAAATTTGAATATTCACTCGAAAATGGAAATTTTCGAAAAACTTGTTGATTGTAAGAGTGAAATATGGGGGGAAAGAAAATGAAATTCAAAGAATTGAATTGCCTAAAATTGTTTTCCTAGAAATTATCAATTAATTGATCAAACATAGCCTAATTCATGACATAAATGTCCCTATATAATATACTCAAGAGTCAAATTCGAAAATTCACCCAAAAATAGAGATTTTTCTACCCCCTGTAGCAATCTAAGAAGACGCAAAAATGTGTTCCCTCTTTTCCTCTCTACAATATGTTTCCGACTTTAGCGTCGAAGGGCTACCACCAAAAGCTCTTCGGACGTGCAATCTAATGCAAGTTCATGAATGTAATAACAAGTTCTAAGCAGAATAATATTATAAAAAATGATGTAAATGACATTTCTCAATTTTGAGAGAGAAAATTTGAATCGACACATTTGAAAATTGGGTCAATTCGTAAGAGTAACACTCTCGTCTCTTAACTAACGATATCCGAAGTTAGTACTACAATTGAAATTCTTTTTCAAATTGCTAGTTCTAGTGCTATTTCAGTCAATGTACTTAAATTGAAAGGCGCCCCTATTTTGGGCTAGCAATTGAGTCGAATAGATGTTACTCTTACGGCTTTGAAGGCTGGCAATACACACAGGCTTTCCACATGATTATAAGCCCCATGTTTGCTTTGGATAAAAAAAAATTTAATTTTTAATAAATTTTGATAAAATTGTTGAAATATGTAATTAGAAAATTGTAAATTCCATGAAAAGTCAATTGAAAATGATTTTTTTAAAAAAATAAGTTAGAAATGAGGTCCAAACATATTAACATTTACAATTCCTTTAAGAAAGCATAGAAAATTTTCCTAGCTATTTTATTTTTAAGATTATGAGTAATATGGAATTACTCATACGGATATGAGGCCCGCAATCACTATCTACCCCAGTACAAGTACATGGAATTGTGATAGAAAAAAGCAATTCTCCATATCCTCGATTTATAACTTTCTCAAATCGAACAAAATATGGTTTTTCTATAGCATCACTAACCATTCCGCATGTTGAACCTAGTTTAAATGCATGATTTATTCCACGATGACAACTAATTTAAAATATCGAAACAAAACTCGGTCTCCAAATGGGAACTGACCCACTGCTCTTCTTCGCTGTTATCCATATCCTCGATTTATAACTTTCTCAAATCGAACAAAATATGGTTTTTCTATAGCATCACTAACCATTCCGCACGTTGAACCTAGTTTAAATGCACGATTTATTCCAAGATGACAACTAATTTAAAATATCGAAACAAAACTCGGTCGGGACTGACTCACTGCTCACGTCAGCCAATATAATGTCAAATGTATGACGTGTTCAATGAACTGTATGAGGAGCAAACATTTATTGACTTTTAAATTCCCACCCCACCACCACCACACAATACCATTTTGATAACATAATTCAACAATACGAGATTAAAAAATTAACATTAAACTTTTTATCACCTTTAATCACTCAAGAAGTCTAGTTTAACATACCAAACATATCAACATATGCTACAACAGAATAAGCACGTGTTTAAGTATGCTTTATAATTTTTAATATATCTACAAAAATAAAAAAGCAATTTTTAAGCATGACAAAGCAAGCACAATTTCGCCAGTAAATCAAAGGCATGCATCAACCAATAGTAGGGGGGGGGGGTTGGGTGACACGGTTGTCGACTCACGTGCGAGGTGATTGCCAACGGCTCACGAGCCGACTCAGTCCATTTAACACCCCAACTAACGATCAGCTATTTTACCCTAACCAGAAGTTGAGAAAATTCAGCCCTTGTTTGGTACTAATTATTTTCAAAATATATTATTCTCTCAGTTATTTTCAACCACACATTTCAATAAAATAATATTACACGTAAATCCAAAAAATTTTCTTATTTTTTAACATTTTTCAACAAAATATTATTTCAAAATGTATTTTGGACAAAAAATTAGGACTCGCGCTCAAAGAATAAGAAAAGACAAGAATTGAAGACCAAATATCAATTTGAATTATCCTAGCTTGCAGCCGGCCACTACAGTACTTTGCAATAATTGTCTATCCTAAATTATTTGTTTGTTAATATCCGACCGACAATGAAATTTGACAAATACATTGCTGTGTAGTCCTATAAATACTATCCTGAAGCCTGAGTTTATAAAAGTCAATTTATCCCATCAATTTCTAAACTGAAACATTGAAGAGCTGAATAATATGGTGGGAAGAAAAGCCAATGCCTGGGCTGCTAGAGACTCCACTGGTCATCTCTCTCCATACTCGTTCCATCTCAGGTAGTCTCTTAACACAACCTCCCCCACCCACCCCCAAACTTCTTCAAATCAATATAGAAAAAGATCAAAACTGGAAGTTGACAGTGTTGTAATGAACAGGGATACAGGAAGTGAAGACGTTGTTTTAAGGGTTTTGTATTGTGGAA